>JASXSY010002108.1:0-15922 GCA_034509805.1 Sipha maydis
GACATAGTACGTCACTGTTGACGCAGATGGACTTCAATATCGTAAAATAATATTTTGAAGGATAATGCTCGGTAAGTTGTTTGAAAATTAAACCTACATTCAAGAAACAGCCTAGACAATTCTGGACCAAAATCATTTCCTTGTTTTACGCGTTTTATTCGCTGTTCTATAAATTCTCCGACTACTGTGTTCGTATTGTCCACGTACTGTTTGATGCACTGAACTTTACTCAAATGTTTTTGAAACGCTTTCCTGAGTCTCCACCAATCCGAGCCGTTCCTACAGTAGAATATTCAATAACGCATTTATGTAAAATTATATATTTGTATAATAGAGTAATACGAGAACTGGATTTCGACCGACATCTACGGTCGCGCACCTTTTATTATATCGAAACATTATTCAAAAGACGCGATCGCGCAGACCAACATGAATTAGTTGGATAGATCAAGGTCGTTTAAGGGTTTACTAGTGCCTAATCTAAATCCAAATCCACCTAAGTCTCACGCTTACCCCTGGGTCATGTGATTTTTGAACTATCAACCTAGTCCTAATAACCAACGAGTTATAACCGAGGTAGACGCTTTAACCTTGGGAGCACTATTTCCAAGTCGGCAAACCAGCCCTGCATACAATGAGCTCTTCTCTCTTGTGGTACCAACTAGGTTTTAAATTGACGTTGGCAGGTGAACCTTACTTGTTACACCTTTCCCACTATTAAGACTTCGCGAGCCAGCTCGTAGAGGAACGTTTTAGTATAATAACAGTACAGAAATAATATACGATCTACAATACATAGCAATATTTAACTGTACCTGCATTGACAAGCGCAGTCTACTGAAGTTGATATACTCACGTGGGTAAAAGACCTCCGGTGTTGTAAATGTCCGGTTTGTCTAATCTGTATTTCTGTAACGCTAAATGACTGTGTCTCTTCGGGTACCTGCCTTCTTTCCGGTACAACGCCTCCACGTCTTCCGGTTTGAATATCCATACTATGGACACGTCGGGCACTATGTCTTCTCGGACCACCGGACCGTACTGCCGGAGTTTCGCAAGTCCGTTGCGATGCAAGCGGTTGAATTTGTACTTACCGAATACCGGTAAGTATTGGTAAAGAGTGCCGACCAGAGGTAAAGATTTTGGTCCAGGGATTTCGTTGAATTCCCTGTAGGACGAAGGTACCTCTGTTGAGAGCGATTGTGTCCGCGATAAATTACATTTCTAAAATAAGAAATATGTACCATATTTGGTTACATCACGTTTTATGAACCGATACAATAGTCTCGATTAGATTTACGAATTGGAGACTTTGGCAGTATAATTTAAAAAGTTAATTTGAAAATCAGTGATTAAAATTTTGAGATATTATAATTAATTTAAAATATATCAAATCGACCATACACATTTTATAAAAAATTAATAATAATTATTAATCTTTTATAAATTTTATTTAGAACACTTCATGTTGAACAAATTTTCATTTGATATGCTATTAACATATTAACTTTTCTATCTAATAAATTACACGCACTATCCAGTATTTTAATGAAACAATTGAGAGCCGTTAAATATCACACGAAAAAAATTTATAGGTACTAAAATGCACCGTAATAACCCCATATTAATAAAATTGTTGCATAAATTAATGTACTTACACACTCAGACGCTCAAAATTAGACCAAAGGTAAAAAATTTACAATGAGCCTCAAAACAAGACAATATTGAAGTGATATTCAATAAGTACCAACTGAAAAAAATTTATCGTTACGCTAAATTCTACTGCAGATTTTCATTTTTTATTTTTTTTATACTTTTCCAAAACAAATATTATTTAATTTTCACTGTGTTCGTGTATGTTATCGTTAACAACTCTTTTTTCAATTTTTAAAAGTATCTATATGCATTGTATTCGTTCGATGTTGATGAAAATAACGAAAATGTATAAACTATAGGGGTTATATTTAGTTCTATTACATCACGTCAACAATATTTCATGATTAAAGAAATAACATAATTTTAATTAGATTGAGGAAAATAAGTACTATAATTTTTCGTATTATAGGGTTGTGTTAGGATCCATTTTGAAAATATAGTCAAACGTTAACATTACCCGTAACATATACATGATACAACGGACTATTATTAAACGGAGCGTATATTTTTCTCACGTATTCGACAGAAAACAATGACAATCTCCATGTCAGCAAAAGAGTGTTCACGGTATTCTAATAAGATACGACTAAATCTTCGGTATATCATATTTTAATGCATGGGGTCGTATATTTTATAATAAAGTGTATTATTGCAACGTAACGCGACGGTCGAGACGACGGCGATCAATTTTAAATTCACATACCATTACGTTGCGCACATCGTATACATTATAATAATGTATGCAGGAAAAATAAAACTGAAACCATTGAAACGTATTTCGATGTTCCAGCGAAATTCGATGTGTTTATTACGACTTGAATATATTGCACGTGAATATTAAACGACCGTTAGGAAAAACAAAACAAAACACACTCAAACCTAATTCAAAAATCTTACGTCACATCTGTAAAATAAATATCATTATTACGTGTAACGTCAAATTTGTACCAGTACGGGTTGTACAAATCATCACGGTTTTAGTTAGCGCCAAACTCACTGTAACAACGTAATTATGAGCAATTTAATGAACAAACCGATTTTAATCATTAAACATACAACATAAAAGTGTTTTAAACTAAACGATGATCTGCAACTATCAAAGATCTTAAATTTAAACGCGATAACTGTGATAAAATAACATTCGTGTGTGAGCGAATCAACTGCCCTCGAACGAACGTTCACACAAAACCGGTGTACGCACACGTGGATGTAAAATAATACCATGCCACATCGTTGTACAATGCAGCGCACAAAACCCCCATCGTACACGAGTCGCTTTATGATGACTGATCGTCGCGAACGAAAATCGGAACAAATCCGACGAACGCCTTAGAAACGGATTACAGGACTTCGGTACACGCATTTGGCGACGGTACTGGACTGTTTAACATATTGCGTGTAGGTACGAATCGGTTTGGCGTAGGACTTGTACACTACAATTGTATAGTATTTAATTGAAAACTTGCGATCGACTGCACGCCGGCATAGAATATTGATATAATATACCACACGTAGATCTATGCAATCAGCGGCGCTTTTCGACATTTTACGTACAGGGGAAATTTTTTTTCCGCTCACTCCTCTGCTTGCCGAGGAATTGTCACTGTCGTCCAACGGGGTCGAATTCGTCCGGTTAATTATTGCACCATCATCGAGACGAGCGATACAAACAGTTCAACAAAAAAATAGACAAATAAATTGCACTATTATCCAAGCCAATTGCAAATTTGAACATATTCTGATGCAAAAAGTTTTAAAATCACGCGCTTTACCCGTACCAGTACGACTGATGTGCAGAGACCGTCGCGGACGCTGATAAACGCGCGCAACGTGCCGTCGTTGTAGATAAGACGAATAAATGGCGGAAGGGAGGGGGGAAATTTGCATAAATTAATTAATAGTAAAAAAAACGTAACGCTACTGCGCTGCGCTGCTCAGACACCTGTTAATCGTACGTGCCTGTTAATATATACGACTATCAGAAGCGGGATTCTCAACAGGCAGAGTAGACAGATGTCCAGGGTAACAAAATTTAGGGAGCCATACGTTTTGTGGCGCCTCCGACCGTCAAATCGACATAAGTTAAATCCGCCGCCCGATCATCATATCAACATACTCACGTAGCGAAGGACGACTCGCCGCATCATAACGCGCGCGCGCACCGCAACGTGTACAATGGAGCTCACGGAGCCGCGGGGCACTGCGTCGCGAACAACTGATAACAACGCGGGCGGTAAGAGATCGAGAAAAACACGTTAGATTCCTGGGCAGACGATCTCACGTAGCCGAAGCGTACCGTCGGGATCACTGGCGCTGCCCACCGAATGATCGTGTTACGTTACAAGCGTACGCGCACCCGCGCACACAGTGCCGTCGTAACGGGCGCGAGAAAATACCTGTTTGTTCGTCATCAGTCTTTTTTTTAATATTTTTTACCGTTTTCCTTCATCGGTTTCTATCGCCATCAATGTTATCGTGTCGTTATTGTCCGCGTTATTTAGTCCGCGCGTGCGAGATCCGGCGCTCGGCTGGAGAACGCGTCATGAACGTTACCATGCGCAGCGCTTACCGTAACCGTTGCGCTTTAGTATACCGAGAACGGGGGAAATAATGCGAGATTAGTCCCTCCGGAGTTGGTGGTTCGACCCGCCAAAAGAAAAAAAAAAAAATCACTATATTAAAATAAGAAGATTTTACTGCTACACCCTCATGTGTTGTACACACGTACAAAATAACAAATTTTAATTAATTTTGTGCAATCAAATTCTACACTCCTGATGTATTAGTTGAATGTTGAAAGATTTTTCAATGTACCTAATCTAAAAATATTATAAAAAAAAAATTGATAAATTATAATTACTTCTGTTTAAACTAAACAGAACAATCTTAATGATTACCAAATTATTCGAACGTTTTCATAACTGTTTGTAGTAGTGTAAGTTGTTATCTTTATGTAAGTTCAAACGAATTAAATTTTTATTTTAATTGGCACTAAAAAATTAATTAAATCAATCTATTTAAATCGTTTTTGAGAATCGTTTCATTAATATTGGAAATAATCCTACAACTATAAAAGAAATTAAAATTCCAATTAATGTTCAGAATTTGAAAACAAGAACTAAAACCAATGTATTGTCTCTGTAGGTACCGATAATATTATTTTTGCATATTGCGATCTAGTGATAGCTTTGATAATGGTAAACAATAATGTACAGTCACGGGCACTACAAATAGCGTTCTTTCGTTCCATCGATGGTAGATAGCGCTTTTACGCTGTTTCAATGCAACAACTGTGTTTCGATTAATTGATTATCCAATCCTGTAACCTGATACATCAATAAATCGTTGTAAATTATTTAATTTTGTTGAAAAATACTTTTACAATTTATCAAATAGATGTAGATTTTAAAAAAAACCCACCGATTTTTCGCCACCAGTTTTCATAAAACTACGGGCTATGTTTTTCAAGTTTGAATCTTTTACTTTATAAGATTTGAAGTAACAGGATTAAGTATCGCTTCTCGGCTCTCAAAAAAGACGCTTCATCTCCCGCAAGAGGCCTCGGGAGAATTCCTGTACGGGTCGACCAGGAGAGGGTGTTGCGGTATACGGGTCCTGGCGGAGGACTCGGATATCGCGGCGGTGGATAGCGCCTTCAAGCTGGTCACCTCTCACCGGACGTAAGGGTAGCGGAGGACGCGGCCGAACACGTAAGGGAGGTCACGAAAAGAAGAGTTTACAAGGCCCCTCCATTCAAGAGGTCGGCGCCTACCTGTCCGGTGAAGAAGAAGGCGTGTTCCGGGAGGTCCGGGACACAGGTGTCAAAAGTGTGTGGTCGAGGGCGCGGAATGCCTCGAAGCGGCTGGGCGTCAAGTGGTCACTTGGCGCCGCTCCCTCCATTGCACACGAAGGAATAGTGATGGGAGGAAAGCAGAGACGAGCAGTCATGAGGACTGTCCGTGACACTCTGCGGCTCCAACGAAGCGACGCCCTGATCGCCAAGCCAGATCAAGGCAGAGCCGTCGAGTATGTGGCTGCTCACCCAGCCTCTTCCCATTTCCTAAAGGATGGCGATTTTACGAGGTTCGCGGACTGGCGATTCATCCACCGAGCCAGACTGAACCTCGTACCATTGAACGGCTCTTCGTCCTGGAGAGCCGGTGACCGCAGGTGTAGACGGTGTGGGTACAATAATGAAAGCCTAGCCCACGTCGTCGACCACTGCATGCGGTACACCGCGCTCTACTTGGAGAGGCACAACGCCGTAATCGCCAGAATTAAGAAGGCCGCGTCCACGAAGTTTGAGGTCCTCTCCGAGAATCAAGTCCTGGGTCACCAAGGCTTGAGACTGGATATTGTTCTGAAGAAGGGCCCAAACATTTACATCGTGGACGTGACTATTCCTTTTGACAATCGCCTTCCCGCGTTCGAGGTGGCGGCTGAGGAGAAAAGGGCCAAGTACGAGGTGTTACGGTCCTGGTTGGCGGCGGAACAAGGATGCGAAGCGACAGTGGTTCCATTCATCGTCGGTGCCCTCGGATCCTGGGACCCCGCCAACGACTCCTTCATGCGGATACTATGCAGCCGCTCCTATGCCTCCCTCATGAGAAAGCTATGTGTCAGCGACACAATAGCGGCCACGCGAGACATTTATATTGAACACCTGTCGGGGGTGCGACAGGTTAGGGCCTAGGACATACCTTTTTTTTTTTTGCATTGTGACCAGTTGTCACTACTCCAATTATTATATTTTTTATACCCTTCTTTTATACTTGTAACTTTTTGTATTTTATATTTTTTTAACCTGTAACTTTTTATAAATTTTTATGTTTGCGAATTCTTTATTTGAATTCTTTCTACGTGTACTTTTACTCAAATTATTTACATCATATGATTTATATTTAAGCTGATAGTCCTTTATTATGTGTCCCCCCTGTTTTTTTTTTATTGTCATTTTATAAATAAAATTGCCCATTCCACTGTTCACCATGTAAAAATTTTTAAATAAAATCTGTTCTTATCAGCCTAACATCTGGTATACACTCACAGAGTGTGCAAATGTTAAACTAATTTTTGAATATTTGGTGGAGATCTTGGAGCTTGCTCCTACTCCACCGCGGGTTGACCCGGTTATCGCAGTACCACCGGGAATGGCCCACATATAATAGTGATAAATAATTAGAACTTATGAAAATAATTCGATGTCACATGTATTAAAGTGGCGAGAATCTTCTTTTTCTATAAACTAGAACTTGTCATCGTGAAATTTCTTTTTAAATATCTTTAAAGACTACGGGATAATCGATCTTAAATGATATGCAGATACTTATTTCGATGAGGATTATATTTGGTAACGATCATAATATTTATCAAGATCTTTAATGAATTAATAATTTTATTTTTCTTGATTATTATTTAATAATATACATACATATGTCAAATAAAAAATAACTTATACAAATCATCATATAATTTTTAAATAGATGCAATTTTTCCAAAAAAAACGCCAATTATTGGCTACCAACATCGCTAAAATGTTGGACAATTTTTTTCAAATTTGACTTTTTTACATTATTAAGGTGTAGTTATTAATGAGAGTGCTCCTTCTCAAACAATCTGCCTAAAGAAAAGTGTTAAGCTATATCAAAATGTATCTTCTTTCTATAATGCATGTATGTCCATACAAGAATTACCAAGTCGTTTCGAGCATTCGCTTTGACTTATTTCTATGAAACTGCCAACTAGCTGGTCGTCATCTTTTGGAGCTGTGCGGTCGACTGTTCTGCGTCTAGCTGATAGCTTTTCTATTTTTCGTGATATTGTTTATTAAGATTTTTGTGAACCAACCATGATTAAGGAGTTTAGATTTGTCTGATGGGAATACATTTTATATATGTATGTGGTTATAATATTCATATTATGATGAGAAAGTGTTTATAAAAACATATCTTTGTCAGTGTTGTATGAATTTTGCTTGTCATCAAATACCAATCAAACTTATCTTATATTTGATCTTTTTATTATTAATATTTGTTTGTATGTCGTTACTTTTTATTTTATTTTGTATAAAATTTAAAACTTATTATATTATTAATAGTCATGTAATGTATTTACTTGTTTTCGTCATTTTTAAAGATCACAACAACTGGCTTATTAGTTTATTGAATAATATTTACATTATCAATTTATACTTTCTCTCTTTTGTAAATCATGTATTTTGTTTTATTATTTTTTATAATATATTGAATTATAAACCTTATAATATTGAAAAATATATAAATATGTATTTTTATATACTTTAAATATTTGGATGTATATTCACAAATTATGTAGATTTTACATCAAAATATATAGTTGATCATTATTTGTTATTGCATTAACTTTAGTTAGACAATAATAAACAATTCTTTTTAAATACATATTTATCCAGAAAAAAATACGTAGCCACTTAAATTTTTTAAATATTGTAAAAAAATAAGAATAAAAATGATATCGACTATACTGCATTAGTAGTTTTAATGAATTAAATGATATTATGTGTATTACAGAATAATGGCAACTATAATTGGCATATTTATTTTCAACAAAATCCATTTTGATTTTTTATAAAAAGTTTTTATTTACAAATTAACTGAATGAACAACTTAAAAGCTAGTTCTATTTTAAATATATTTATTTTTGGCCAATGTAAAAAGGTTAAATCCTTTTTATTAAAGATCAATTAATAAATATTGTTTTTAAAATATTTCTTATTAAATTTTAGGTCTACATTTTTACTCCATTCATATGCAATACCATATTTTTAGCGGCCATAAGTGCTTGTTTATTTCTTTATCAGTTTCATTTCTGTGGAAGCAGTGTATTAGAATCATATGGCAACCTAACCAATATTGGTCTTTTACATACTAGTAGCAGGTACTGTTAAACACCACTAATTAAATAATACTATTATGCGATTCTACGATTCTATCGACATAACCACATTAGAATTTAATAATGTCTTGTATTCAAAAAATTATCGTCTTGAAGGTTTGATATTTTTGACAGAAGTGCAATTTGTATTGAATCATAGATTAACTATATTTTCTCGGTGTTTTAATTGTACCAGACTTACAATTTTTACTGCTTAATCCTTAAAATCTAAATCAAGTATTTAATGTACTAGTATGCTAAATATTTTAGGCACGAACGTTTAGAAAATCGCAAATCATTACGCTTTCGAAAGCGTTTAAAATTTGAATGCTATTAGTGAAATAAGATATTATCCCGCGGAATAAAATTTAAATTAATGACATTTTTTTTTAACGTGTCAGGCCACTTAACATTGTTAAAATATATATCATAAAGTTAAATTAATGAAATAATAAAAAATATAACTGATAATATATTTAATTAAATCGTCAAATACTATTACATTGATTATTATAATTTTTTTCAACTTTTTCAATAATTTTTTGTAGAAATAACAAATTTAATTCAAATAATTTAACCTAATTATACGTTTTTGAGCATATAAGTTAATATATTTTCCAATTTTTTTTTGTTTTTCTTTTTAACGTGGCATAGTGTTATCTTATGTCAGTATTCAGCATTAAAATATAAAGATATATTTGTAATTGTGCCGTATGTGCCGTACCGTTCGTAAAATTAAAATTCGTAATATTTTTAACGTTTTTATAAAATAGTTTTTTTTTTTAAATATGTGTATAATGGGAACAACATTTTTCGTTTACAAGCCTTGTATACGAAAAATGTTCAATTATATCCAACATTGTCATAACTATTTTATGAATATTATATTATGAATGTTCATAGTGGAAAAACAGTTAACGTTTTAACTCATTTTTTGAACGAGTGCAGTTTGATCATTACCTTTTTTCAACACAAGTGCATTTCGAACATTCTGCAGCCAAGATATATGATCATCGGTCATCTCGCATACCTCGGTGCGGTTGGTCGACGGGCAAACCGTTGGACCTCGCGACAATAAGATGGGCATGTACCAGTTGCCCCCAAAAATACCTTTTTTTATACCGATTCCCCCCAAACTACCTAGAACAAAATGTACCAGTTGCCCTCATATGTTAATATATACACGATTACAGTATATAGCCTGTAAAATAGGGGAGGTAAATATACAAATAATAAATAAAATTATTTATAAAAATAATGTAAAATAATATAAAATTATAAAATGATAAAATGAAATTCTGATATTTGCAATTATATATGATATTGTATTTTGTAATAAATAATAAATATAATATATTATACAAATAGTATGGATAAAATTAAAATTGTATAATTTGTATAAAATTGTAATAATAGCCTACTTCTTGGTACAAAGCCAGGATTTTACAAAAACGCGTAAATTTAGACGCGTCCAAGTGGATAGTCGATTTATAACGATATTAACCTATCTTTATTAGAAGTTTTATTTTTATTAGATATTATCACATTTAATATGCCACTTATAACTATATTGTTTATTATGAATTTTTTATTTCTATCGTTTTATCCTATTTAACAATATTTTTATAAATAATTATATTTATTGTTTGTATATGTACCTCCCCTATTTTACAGGCTATATATTGTAATCATGTATATACTAACATGTAAGGGCAACTGGTACATTCAGTTGGGGGCAACTGGTACATTTTGTTGAGGGCAACTGGTCAACACCCGATAAGATTCGTATAACATGTGCAACAACAAACACGGGCGGTCCTGTACATAATCGAATTGCCGCAGCCGTCACGAGCGGAATGCGCAATCGGTCCTCAACGAACTGTGCGTATGTGATTGCCGGAGATAAAAGCATTTTGAGACGATTTCTCGGACGTACTCATTTCAATGTCGGTTATATACACGTACAATGTACGCCGTACACATCTCGTGCGCGCATTATATTATGGGGCGGAAACGGGCGTCGTTAAATATGTCTCGGTTTCCTCGTGTGATATGAAAAAAAAACAATTTCCGGTCCCGAGACGGGTTCGACACGCAGATCAAATGTACACGTACTACGACTGTTTTCGTCCTTTTCACAAATCTCGATCTCTAAAGTTGCATCCGTACGTGGCGCTATACGGCCTATATAGTGAAACACTCAGGGTTCGAACGTCTTCAACCGTTGGTTAAACGTGCACACAATAATATGCGTAACCAATCAATAATCCTACACCAAGTGCAGGAATATACCCTGTAATTTGGCATTCGTATTTTATTTATTGTCGCACTGTCGCCCGCGAACGCAGAGTTCTGTAGGGATAACATAGCGCAACAGCAATGACTATACAGAAATGGTTATAATAAGTATTATTTGCAATTGTTCGAACTAAGATAGATGATCAAAGGATGTATACTAGGACGAACTAGGTATAGTAGGATGAACTAGGATATATACTAAATATGATCAAATAAATATAATTATAAATATGATAAAGATGATCAAACAATAAAACGAAGATTTTCGTTACCATAACGTAAAGTTCTATTGATAGGGCTATTCAAATCAAAATACAGGTCATGTTTAATACATTAAATTTAATAATTATAAATATTTTAATTATGAAATTTCATATTATTTAAATAGTATTTTTTTTTTTTTGGTGGACAATTTAAAAACAAAATATCACACAAAGAAGTATTATAATTAAATACGATTAATCGTGCCTATATTTATGATCGTTAGAACATATATTATTGTGCCTTCACATCGATTTATAACCTATAGGTTAATTATAATTAAACGATGGAGTACAGTATTTGAATTGTAATCAATTTATGTTGATTATCAATGACTTAACGACATTTGATCATAATTATTTATATTTTAACTATATTAATAATGTAACGATGTAAACAGTAATTTTGAATGTTATAATAAACATTTAACCATTAATATAATATGACATCGTTTAGATCGTTGGACAAGCCACTCTAGGTAATAATTAAATTAAAAGGAATTTGACAATCTTTGACCTCTGTTTAAATCACTAAAGAATAGATGTGTATAATATTATCATATTAAGAAGATGTATTACACCAACATTTTAAGCGTAAAAATACGTTCAAAGCACTCATTTAAATACATAGTGGAGACTCTTTATTTTAGTTATTTGCAAGGAAAGACAATTATTTGTGATGTACCTTTTTTTTATTTTTCAGTACCGAAAATAGATCCAAATGTATTTATGCTTTAATATTTAATATTTTGAGTTTTTTTTGTATGGCTATAAAAAAGTATTGAAAAAATAAAAACATTACAACATGGATAATTTTCTCTCTTTAAAAGAAAAAAGGATTCTCAGCTTTAAATCAAACTGAATAGTTCTATCCCATAGATTATTGTTCTCCATAAAAAAATTATAAATAAATTATTATTTTATATATTGGTCCAAGAGCACAAACACGCGTGACGCATTCCCGTGTATGTATCCGTACTGTAGCCCCTATCATCATAGATCTATATACAGTATTAAACCAAGGGTATTCATCGAGTATAAATCGGATACCACATCTTCTTAATGTATTACATTTTTAAGCAAAGATAAATCTCTGTATTCGAATTATGACTTAAAGCGTAGATTGCTTAGTTTTAAATTATTTTAAGTTGTAGTGGATTTAATTATCAAAAGTATCCCACTTGCAGTATAACAATGGTAATAAATTAGAAAAATTAATATTATTTGAATACTTCAATAATGCACTTAAAATCAAAAAACTAGCATATTTTTCAAGATACATATATAATTGTACATAATATACACTGATAAACAAAATTATACAAGTTAGTTTAAAATATGTACTAAAAACAAGTAGGTTACCAAAGTTAGAAATGTTGGTATCGTATTACATTAAATTGTATTATTATTTATATAAAATTGTTTTAAACAAATTGACTATGTGATTTATATATATTATATATATATATATATATATATATATATATATATATATATATATATATATATATATATATATATATATATATATATATATAGATTTATTAATGCTTAATGCAATGCAATAATATCTTTAAAAAAAAAAATGTATAGGTAAAAAAATGTATTCATAATATAAAAATTTTCTCCCTACGATTGTATATACTCGTATATATACAACTAATAAGTACAAATTAAAGTTATTTTTTTATATCCTATATTTTATTCAAATTTGGTTATTCTATATCAGTGATGGAAAATTTTTCCAAAGTTTCCTATACATTTCTAAAAAATTATTTTACATTTGTAATATTTCCATAAACTTAAAACTTCAAGATAAAATATTATTGTTGGTCTAAACAAAATAGAGGATATCGTTAGTATTTATGAATAAGTTTCTTAAGGAATGATAGAATAAATCTGATATGTAGATTAATATTTTTATATAAATATTTATATCATTAAAATAATAAAAATTTAGTACCCGGTAGTTTTAATGAATAAAAAGTTTTCATAATTTTTCAAGTATTTATAAATTTCATAATTATCCCATGAAAACAGCCGTGAATCAGACAAGATTTTTTGGGGAAAATTTGTATCAAATATTTAATACGGAATCTTACAAAAAAACAAAATAATTTATATAAAATATTTATTACACGGTTATACAATTGCAAATGGTATATTGGTATATCCACTTTACTATTAAGATTACTTTCTATTTTTCTTATTCCAGTAGTATTTTATTCGCAAGTCCATAGGATTCATCAAATAAAAATATATTCGTAGATGTTTTACAAATATGAAAAATCCCACTAGTATAAAATTTTCAGCAATTTATATTAATAATTGCGTTAAACAATCTTAAGAAAATATTTATGGACGGTCTTAACCGGACTTAATCACGGTGTAATAAATTCGTATACTCTTTAAATTCTTTCCTAACTTGTGCATATCATGCGTATAATGGTGCATATTTAGAATTTACTTCTTTCGTAAGTAAAAAAAAAAAAAAAATTTTAGTGGAGTTACGATACAAAATAGTCATTCAAATGAAAATGATGGCAAAACTAAGTGTGAAGCACCTATAAGATCTCCTACTATATTCTATCTCTCTCTCTCTCTCTCTCTCATACGCACATACATACACAAATCGTCGTTTATTTTCTTGGATGTTGGTCTCTATGATTTAGTTGGCTTGTGAATTCGCAATCGGTTATATCAACGTGGCTTCATACAAACCTCAGATAAATCATTGCATGTAAGAGTCGTAAACGTTATTATCTTTGAATGTTTTTAAAAATTCACTTACAATTGATTTAATTGAAATTATACGAAATACGAGTATTATTATCGATTTATAATTTGTATCATTTAAATTTTTATATTTGAAGTTATTCCATGCAATAGATATCACATCAACTGATCATGTTGTATGTGCAATTTTTTATAGTTACCGATTTGAAAATATAATAATAATCTATATACGAATAATTTTTCAGTTATATTATAGTTGGTTTAAGTAGGTAAAAATAAAGAATTAATAATAATTTATGATAAAATTAACGGCCGTATTTTTTAAACTAAATTTGATTCAAGGTTTTTATTTACTCGTAAACAATAATAAAAGCATGAATCTTAGCAGTTATGGAATCAAATCCACTTTAGCGCAGGTAATTAAAATTATATTCAACTCGATATCATTTAGCCTGCAAAACGTTTACCGAAAAATCGTTTTTAATACGATCGTATAATGCGATTTTTAATACTTGAATTTGATCTGTGCAGATCATGGCTTTGATGGCCACGTATGTATTCACTTTGAAAGTCGGTATTGACATGATGACGCCGACAATCATCATAGGAGCAATTGCTGACAGACGTTTAATTACCGAACAAAACGTTTTGTCTGACATATCGGAAGAACAAATTACCTGGATCGGTGAGTTAAACTCGTATCGATATTTGATTAGGTTCCATATCAAGAGTCGGTTTTCTGTTTATTATTGCCATATTATTTGTAAACTATACAAAATATCGTTTTTCCCGTACAATGATTTAATTGAACCAATGTGAGTTCACAGTCTTATTTTTAATGGTAAAAATATTTTTTGAGTTTAAGAACATAGTTGATATGCATCTACCTTGCAACGTTAGTGATTCCTTATCTAAATTGTACTACGTAACTGTATTCTCCTACTCTTTTCTAAACCTATAAAATGTAATCGTCACAATACAATGTTTAGTTTGAATAAATGCGTTTAAATTAAGAAACAATAAATATTATTAAAGATTGCATAGGAATATTTTACTACGGTTGTGTACCTGCGCATCTTTATTGGTCTCGCATACAATGTGAATTTAATAATAAAATAATAAAAAATAATATTAAAATTAAAAATTATTAAATAGTTAACACTCATAAATTAATATATAAATAAATAAATAAATAGTTTGTATATAGAAATACATAAATAAAAGCTTAGTCTGGAGTTTTATTATATTTGTAAAGTACGATTGGTTTCGAATTAAAAATTCTTCATCAGTTATACAAAATTAATAAAATTTCAACTTTATCAAATGCATAACAAACATGATATTGAATATAGATTAAATCTAAATAATAAATAAATATCTAAATAATCACAAATGTTGTGGATTATTATCCAATATTGTAGGTTATAGTTACTAATTTACATAATTTATACAGCAGAATCTAATACTAAATTTGATAAGTATTATTGTTCACTAACGACGACAAAAGTAATTAGTAGTAATATATGTTATCGAAACGATGGAAAATCAACATTAATATAAAACATAACACATATTGGTACTAACTTTCGTGATAACCAATTCATTATTTTCCTTTTTTTATTACGAGACTTTCCGATAACGATGTATTCTTGCTTCTTCTTCTTCTTCTTATTCTTCCTCCGCTTGACGATCTATTAACAGCTACCGCTTGCCAACACTAAATCTCTTTTTATCTAGTTTAATTTATACTGATTTCGTTTTTCTATCCATCCACATAACGAATAATTTCGATGCAAATATAATGATATTTATTTTGTTTTCTGTTTCTAACTTATAAAGAGTTAAGTTTTCTTGATCTACCGGTGTAATATATAGTATTAATTATTATAATTAATCGTATTAATATTAAGCCAAGTTTACACGCAACGATAAATCATAACGATGTGATTGACAATTTACAGTCGTTTTTATTGTTCCAATTAATCGCAAGAGTGAATACTGTTTACACGCTACAATTTCTTGTTCAATATTATAACAATTATCAACGAAACAATCAACTA
>JASXSY010002109.1:0-150789 GCA_034509805.1 Sipha maydis
GTCTATAATTCAATACTCTTCTTAGTTTATACAATGCTTCGTTATAAATTATGACTTTAGGGATATCACATAATTTTATAGTAATATGTGGTGCTGTTTCACTGCTTTGCTGTATGTTTTCACCTGTAAAAGAATCGTAAATATAATCGTATGCACTAATAGCTCAAAGAGAAAAAATATGAATATAGTATAATCAGCAGTCGACAGTTTTTATACGAATGACTTGTATCATCAAAATGAATTAAACCCGAAAATCCGATACGAAAAATACAATAAATCAGGATAAAAATAGATACAATTTTGTAAATCAAGAATCTAAAAATATTATTTATGACAAAAATAAATACATAACATTGTAAAATATATACATAATAGAATCTATTATTAATCTTATAAAACCATAATATTCCAATACAAATCTCAGACATATTATATTACTAATCTAGATAATATAGATTGTTGTATTTCTAGTAAGTAAGTTATGAATTTTAAATTGTGCTGATAAAAACGACTTATAAAAAATAAAAAATAAAAACTGATTATAAATATGGTTATACAAACTCATACAAATAGCGTTTAATATTTTCGCGAAGAAAAAAGTAAAAATTTCCGAATGGGGGGCGGGGGACACGGGAAAATGGGGTTTTCGATTATTACGTGGGAGGGGGTTGCATACAAATTCTGAAAATGGTCATACAAATTCAAACAAATAGTGTTTAATATTTTTGTGAAGAAAAAAGTAGAAATTTCCGAATGAGGGGGGGGCGGGGGACACGGAAAAATGGGGTTTTCGATTATTACGTGGGAGGGGGTTGCATACAAATTCTGAAAATGGTCATACAAATTCATACAAATTGAGTTCTTGAACCCTGAAGTATCAAACATATGAATAATTATTTATTTACATTTGGTGGGGCTGGAGACATATGTCTCCAGCCCCTCTTCTGTATTTTCGATATTGCTCGAATACTAGTGTCGTACAAATTCTAAGAACTGTCAAACAAATTCATACAAATTACGTACAAAATATTTGAATAGAAATTTTCAAGAATTTCTTTGGTGGGGGGGTCGGGGACATGTACGTCTTGTTCGGTCTGGTTCTATTTTTTCTCCGAGCAAAATATGAAAATGTTATGTAATTGTATAAATTTGTTTACTCATACGAATAGCTTACAACAGAACACTCGTTATTTTGGTGTCACTCGCAGATTTTTATGATTTTATTCTTAATACTATACTTCATAAATATTTCATAATTATTTTAAAATGGGATGCGATCCAGAGAAATTGATCAATCTTATTTTTTTAAGAAAATCTATTTACGATTTTACCGATAAAGAGCATAGCAATAGAATCACCCAAGAAATACCACAAAAGCGGTATAACAACATCATCTTCATCAGAACTCATCTTGACGACTGGTGTATAAAACAAAAAACGAATCGGAAATTATTTTGTCTTGTTCGGTTTTGATTTGTCAGTATGAATGAAATTTGTTCGGAGCCGTTTGGAACAAAATGTTTCGACTAGCCCGGAACAGTTTTGCTCTATCAGTGTGCGCCCGGCCTTACATTTCTCCTTTGACCTCCTTGTTCCTGGTAATGCATATCCTACTCGCACGTACACCATATGTGCTAATGATACAACTATATATATATATATATTGTAATGTACCGTATATTACATTTACAAACCATAATCGGAGTTTCCCCCCACCCAGGATGGATATATCGACGCTGTCCGAGGACCCTGTTCGCTACGCTCCTTCAGGTCGTCGGTGGTTCATTCGCCAAAGAACATTCCATCGATCGAAACGGATATCACATATTTGTCGGATCGTCGTCCTTCGGACGCGACGAGTAGATGGCAACCGTCGCGACGGTCGGACGAATTGTCTGCGTCGTATGAATCGACGATCGTTTGGTACCCAATGTGTAACGTACGGCTGTTGATACGCGCGCGGCCAAACAGCAATGACTGTGAGAAGAAACCGTAACGCGGTACTTGCGATCTTCATGCGCGTAACGGACGTGGTGCCGACGATAACGGTCTCGGGCAAGGACACGTTATGAGGATACATCATGGCGGAAGGCGGTGCTGAACTGCATCGCTTCTCCGCCAGCACTGCGTGGGAGATTCCGTGCCGTCGGAATATGTCAATCGCGCTCGAAGAGAAGTGAATGGGTACGCGGGGTTTCTACGGTTGGCGGTGATTATTTTAAAATTCAAATAATAACCATCGATCGTCATTATTTGGTTCCATCAGCAAACCCCGTTCGCGCGCACGTACTACCCCACTCGACTCGAAGTACAACTGATCGCGGACCTCTCCGTCCGTGCCAGTCAGAACTCGCCCGGAGTATTGCGTATCGCGTACAACTTTCGTCTCATCGCCGTCGTAATATCAACTTACGTAACGTCAACGCAACTAGCAACGCAAACTCTAGCCAATGCTCACGCTTCGAAAACCGAATACGTCAAAATGCGGAATAGCTCAAAGCAATTATTCACCCCGTCGGTGTGAAAACAGAATTATAAAAAAAAAATTCATTTCGAAAATAAACTACACTCGTATCTATTATATATTACCGTTTAACACTTTATGTATAATAAACGTTAAAAATAAATCAAATAAAACAACAGTTTATTATAACAGCTACCTATGGAATTATTTTCCCATATGTTACGTTTAAAATGTCCTCACCGTTAAAATTAGTGGATATGTAATGCACCGTATGTTATCCGTTTAAATATGAATAATCGATATACATTAATAAGTCCCGTGACTCGGCGGTTGAACATAAAACGTAACCATGGCTTTACACTTGCCTCGTTACACGGAAAAGGCCTTTCACGTGAAGCATTATTTTACTGGTATGCTGAAAGTAATATTTTACCTACAGAGAAACATGTTCGGAGAAAGGTTAGGTTGGGTTTTATAAATAACTGAATACATAATCAATATATTTTTAGATCTACCCACATTTTTGCGATGATCGTTTCCACTTTTAAACAGTTAGTATAGGTTTAAAATAATGATTAAAATGGTTTATTTATTTATTTTCTTTTTAACGAGTTAAATGTTTTTCATCGTTAGGAGTCTTCTAGAAACCTTCCAGTCATATTACTACATATCTCAAGAATCAATTACTATGTACGAGATTTTGTACATTTCATCGCTCTACACTTTTAATAATTCTGTAAAAACTACCGTGAAATATTTTTTTTTTTAAATAAATTAAGTACTAGATGATTATATTATTATTTTATATAATAGTGCGTTATAACTACTTATACTTATCCGTAGACTATACTGAATCATCTTTGAATTTACATTTTTAAAATATATAAATTTTTAATTTTTAATTCTTGCCAAGAAATTCATTTTCAAGTAATATATAGGTGAACATATTATTTATTTTTTTTACATCAAAAAAGTCTAAAGAATAATATGTACTATTATTATTATTATTATTATTACATCACCTGACAATACAGTCGGAATCCGACGTTATTGAATGTTACATTTTACTATTCAACTTGAAAACAAATAACAGTTATCAATTAAGTAATACGCAACACTGCCAGGTTTTTAATTTTTAATTTAATAAAAATATTATAAATTCGAGTCAACCGCGAATAATCGGAAGAAAAAACATCATACTTTTATTTTTATCGCCAGCGATAAAAATAAAAATAAAAATAAAAAGGAAAAAAGTGAAACTCACTTTAGATGATGCAGTCACGAAAGTTCTACATTTTTTTAAAACGTGATTAAAATTTGATTTATTTAAGTACTTTGAGTCAATATTAAAGTGTCGGGTGTTACTTTCATCAAAAAATGCAACACCTACACAAATCTGTGACACTGAATTTTATTATGATGATTATGATTAAGTCCATGGCAATATACTAATTCGCAGAGGGACGAGTTCCATGATTCTGATTTCTGTTACTGTTAAGCGCATAGCACTAAAGCGTCAAATGTTAAAGCGTAACAATTTCGTTCCCAAGATATGAATCGTAAAACCAAATAGATAATAATATAATATTCAGAGCTGCATCTACTGGGGACGCGGAAGGTGCCCATATCACCGTTCAACAAAGGTCCGGAGAACATTTTCTTACTGTAAGAGATATTTAAAAGCAATGTACAGACACCAATGTGACTGTATGTACCTGTTTCTATATAATATAATATATCACGTTTTGTTTCCCGAGTATTTTGTTACTCCAAATTAAAATAATGTTCGAAATAATATTGATCAATATTTTCGACGATGACGGTTAAAGGAGAAACGATTGCGTTATTAAGATTATTGTAAAGATAGTCGATTTCGAATAACCACTGTTGGCGTCGTATCAACGTAGATTCTTCTACGATATTGAGTGTATTTAACTGCATGATGCAATAGCTATGAAAATATATTGTAAAATGCAGGGATGATTTGGCTTGACGGCTTTGAGGGCTCTATTGTTTGTTCTACACCCCGACCCTAAAAAGTGGCGCTGGTTACGTAATAACCGAAATAAATACACGTTCGATTTCCATGTTCATTCAACGGTTTGTATTGTGCTCGATTTACGAGATGAAATTGACGTTTACAAAATTCGACGTATTAAAGTCAATATTTCGATATTATTCGTTCAACAAAGTACTAATGATTCGCACGTGAAAGTCGAACGCATTATAATATTATACCTTCACCCTCTACGTCAACAAATCTATTGCGGTGCGGCGACTTCGTCGTGCAATTGGATATTAGTTTTAATAAGAATACATCAGCCATCGGAGTTATACAGCTGCAACGGCACTTGTGAACTTTGCACCGATCGCGTCCATCGGACATTATTTATCGAAAGTCCGCATGGTTATAACGTCGTATAACCATAAAATAATATTATTGCACTGTAACGCGGATACGTTTCAGCGCGAAATGTTAATTCTCCGTGGATTGTCTGTTACGACACCGCGTCTTCTGTGGCGTGATGCATGTCTCGAGAGCACTTTAAAAAATTTCAAATATGTATTATCAAAAAGTAATTTTTACTGTTCGCGCGGAGACGAAAAAAACAATTGCTTCAGTTACAATGGTCGTCGTCGACTTAACGAATATTACAACGATATCGATTTCCACGAACACGCCGTGTGATATGTACGGAATTAGGAGTGCAAATCAAAAATGAACAAGCGGCCGATGAACTTGAAATAACGGAGATCGTCGAATATAGTAAGTGTGCATCAGGAAACAATTTTGTTGTGTAAATATTATGCACCTAAAGTGTAAATTATGTTTAGAGACGCTCTATCTAATACATATAATGATTTCAGTGATAGACGTGTCGAGTTAAATATTAATATAACGAAAAGTCATTAATGGTAAATTTAATATAACTTGAATTAATTATAATAATAAATATAGGTTCTCGTATATTTTAGTGATACATGACAAGTAAATGAATTATTAAATTTTAAGCATATAGAATAAACTGTAATCCAATTATTTGTACATGAAATGTTCCATAAATGTAATTATATAGATAGTTATATGACTATATAGATAAATTGTGAAAATATGCAAAAAATTATAACTATAATTTATGTTGATATGAAATTCAAAATTGTTTTGATTGTCATTGAAAGTTCGATAGTATGTAAGGTAACATTTCTATAGTACTACAATACATTAAAGTGTACATTTTTACTGAAAATATAAAATATGCAATATAAATAAAAAAAAATTGTATTCATATTTTCATCGTACACCATTAGGGAAATCAATATTTTATAGAAACTATTTAGAAAAAGAAAAAATGTGTTCGAGGAGTCTCGAGTGCAAATGCCAAAACTGCAATGGTATACATTGTACCCACAAACCTGCTTAGGGAACTATAAAAAAAATTTGATATGACATCCATAGGAATTTAATTGTATTCCGGGAAAAAATAAATTAATCAAATTAAAAAAAAAAAAAGAATCTGAATGTAGAGAGTTCCAGCTCGATCACGTTATAATTTGTGACCTAATTATTTAAAACGTATACAACGGTTCGAAAAAAATTAAATCACGAGTAAATTCTTCGATTGCTATCTACGAACCGGCAACAGAAATGGAACCAAAAATAAAAAAAAAAAAGAAAAAACCGAAAACTCTATTAAGTCGAGACTAAGGCTGTACTAAGACCGATCGGTTATGTCCGCATACATTTGGAAAAATAGGTTTTGGTCATGTTTAAAAATCGAAGGTTTAAAAATTTCTTCCGGAAGGGTTATGCTCTGCACAACCGTGGCACACGAAATTACGAAACGCGAAGAAAGCTCTTTGAAATGTAACAAACCCCAAGGGGAAGACGTTTTTGACGTGCAAGCACTAAAACATTAATATATTGATTTAGGGTAAGTCAACCTTTCACGATAAATGTTGTAGTTATATAAATATATATATTATTTTTTTATTTATTTTATTTTCGTAAAATCATCCCGCACCGAAGTCTACAGTTCTGTCGATATATTTTAAAACATATCTAATGGGAATCGTACCGATAAAACATAATAACATTATGTAGAAGAAAGGATGCTCGATCTTTACCGAAACAAAACACAGTAAAGATTTTCCGGTTTTATGCGCGTACTTACATCTTTAGGTACCGATATAATACCCTAACTTTACCAGCGCCGGAAGTTCGTACACGCTGTAATAAAAAAAAAAATAAAAGAAAAAGCGATTCGTATTCCCGACAGCACGTTTTTTTTTATAACGTAATCGTGTTTCGTTGATATTTTAATAATTACTGCGTTTGCGCATTCAATAGTTATATCGTAACAGCCTATTATTACAGCATTTATCGCGTCCGCAGGTATCGTGCACGCATGTAGTTACACGTCAGACATAATACACCGGTGCGTGTAATGTATTCTATTACGCGCAACCGTGATCTGATTGTATTTTCGAAGTCGTTGAAAACCAATGGATTGGCTTACGACGAGACGGAAAATAATAACATCCGACGATTACCGCACTCAATAGGTGATCGTTTATAACACGGCGGTAAATTAATATTTACGACAGCTTAAAGAATTAATGTGCAAACGTATTTTGATAATAATTGTTATCGACTTCAATGTACGTGACTGCGTTCGGAAATCTAAAAAAAATTAACGATCTGCACGCAGTAATATTCGGTAGGAACGCTCGGAACGACTTCCGACTCTAACACAGATCGATAATATTATTTACCATTTTATTTTAACGTTTCAATAATGGATTTATTTCTCGTCCGGTATCGGTGCGTAATACTAATGGTGGTTCCAGGTGGCGGGTGTATTGCCGATTTCAAAGGGGAAAAAAAAAAGGCCTTTAAATTGTCATTTAGTTTCACTAACAGAATTATTTAAATAAAAAATTTGACCATATACACACAACATAAAACGCAATTCCTTTTGGACACGATATTTACCTCATTATTTCATTGGAAGTTAAAATATTACTGATATTTTTTAAGCATTATCTCAGTATATATTTTTATTTTTTTTTCTGTTGTATATATTTTCACCACATTTTTTTTTCTACATCAATAAAACGTGGTTTAATACAATTTAAAATTATAACACTCAAAGTGTGAACTTTTACAGTATTTTTTATTTTTTTATCGAGTGACTAAATTAATTTTACCGCTTTGTTTTTAAATTCCTTATTATTGGTTTTAAACACTTAATGTAGATCTCAACATTTTTACAATATTATTATACTTACAATAATTACTGATATAAATTTTATCGAATCGTTCTTAATAAATTATGTACGGACATAGTACATCAATGTAATACATAATGATGACAGACTAAACTTAACTCCCGAACATGTCTTTGTTCTATAATTTATTATGCGCATAATATTAATATTGAACATCCATGTTATTATAATATAAAATTGTTCACGCAGTTTTTACCACATTTTATTGTATGTATAGATCTTATATTTTAAACATCAAAGGATACATTTTTCTTGAATCGTATTTTTATGCACACATATTATAAATACATATTTTTCACCTTTTATAGAAAATATATATTCTTTTTGCAGTTTGATTGATCCTGAACAACCCAGTGGATTTTCGACAATAATAGTTATCCTTCTGCTTGGAACCCAACCTTTTTCTCACACACAAGTATCGGATTGTATTTCCAAACTACGAAAGACTGTACGATGGTCATTTATTATTATACTTTAAATCCGTTAAATCCGTAATCCGTATATAAAAATCCACCATGGAGAGCAAATATAATTTAATCTTAAAACGTTACCATAAAATTTGCTAATTTAATATGATTTAAGTAGTAATTAAAATGTAATTATTTAATCTTGTTTATGTATACAGGAGAAATGCGCGAATATTGAAAATCGCAGGGTATTTTTAACATAAAATTACATCAATCAAAAACTGAGCTAATGTCTGTTAATTATTGCTTTCTTATGGTATAGTGATTAAATTTAATGATATTTTTTAAAATAGATTTATGTTTGAAAATACAAATTTACATATCAATCCGTGACGATGATTATTAACAATTATAAGAACATTCTACTCGTATGTATTAAAATATCAACTAGAAAGTGTTAAATAATTTTTTAGCTTCTCGGAACCCATTTTATTTTTTTATATTAATTAAAGATTTGAATTGCAATTACTGCAGTATACTTTTATCATGATCCTTTGACTTTTAAATGTATCCACCGTATATTTATTCTCAAACAGAACATCAAATATAAATCACGGCAACTTTTGTGACAGAAACAGTATTAACTATTAACTTTTAATAAGATTGTACTTTTATACAACAAAACAAATTTATAGTTTTTGAAATGTTACGATTAACTAACTAAAATGCAATAATGAAATGGATTAATCAATAAAACTTAACTTTTACAATTCAACATTTTCACAAAATATATTTTATGATATTTTTAAACCCGTACAGATAAATAATTTACGGTAAAATATTTTCAAAATTATTTATTGAATATTTTATTCAAATATAACAAGCATTGGGAAAATATCCAAAGTACCTCAACGATTTGAAATATTATATTGTAAAATCGTTATTTTCGTTTTTAACATCGCATTGATTAGATTTCATTTGCGAAACTGTATAACTTTTATACTTGAAAAGGGTTAACGAATACTGTTTGAATTCGATTATAAACACAATAATAAAATAATAAAAACATTTTCAGTGGCATACAAGACCACACATTTCAAATCAGGTAGGCTATTTATACACTTATAGATACACTTTATTTCATGCGATTCCTTTAGAGTTCACTCTAAACCTCTTGAACTCAGAAAACCCTTTTAAACACTACTATAGGCTAATAATTGTTTTCATCCATTAGTGATGTATAGTCCATTTATATGGCTTCAATGATCGTTTTAAGTATGTATAATACGACGTAATCCGTAAATATTTCATAGCAAAAGTGACCTGTTCTCAGTTTTCACGTTTGTTTATACTCTTCGATTTCAAAACTTCAAAACTCTCAACGCCACATGAACCCAACTCTCCATCGGTGCATCGATAGGCACTTATTGTTATCACTAAGTAGCGTTTGGTTGTTAGCATTTAAAAACTTTTTGAATATTTTTGTTTAGTTTACGGATTATATAGACGTTTTGTACGTAGGTAGAATTTAAATCTTTCGGGAACGAATAAAATGAAAAATCAAATTTCACTCAAACGGCCATTACGATTATAGATATTTTATATTCAGATAATGTAAACGGTATAAAAGCTTTAATAAAACGTGTTTACTCGATTGCATTATTATCCATGTTAACTGTGCATATTATAACCGTGCAAAATAATAGCGCGCCCTAAAAAAAGACCGTAATGATAAAATAATAAACCGAACAAAGTTTTATTTTATTTTATTTTTCGAAATTTTTGAACCGCGGGTTATTAATTGACTTAACTGCAAACGGATATCGTCTTATTGGTGCACATTGAAAATTGAAACAACCCGTTGTTATTAAATACGTGTACGTTCATCAAATATTTTACATGACTAAACTGATCGATTCAATAAATCGTGAAAGTTTCAAGAACAGTCATCCCGCAGTTATTACTGCACTTAAAAATGTCGTCCACAATTTTCATACATTATGTATTGTAGCTAATAGCTATATTATATATGCTTATGTTATACGATACATCAAGTGCACTTACCACTTTATCGTTTAAATGCCTCACCCGGCAAGGCAGTAAGATGTTTTGGCCTGCGGACGCAAACACATTTTGCGGCGCGTTTTCGAAATACGTTTTCAGCAGCTGTTCGTCGGCTTTTTTTTTTATTACACTACCTGCAACTAAAGAGTGAGAAAAAAAATGTTAAATTAAAACAACATGAATCTTCGTTACACTCCATAACGAAGGTTTTTCGCACAACAAAAACCGATAATTTTCATCCTTTTTTTCCCGTGATATACACTATATATAATATAAGGATAGATAGAATGTAGCGTGTAGGGGTAATATCATAATCCGTTAAGTAACGGGTGTCGGTGGTTTTTTTCTACTCTCTGCGCGCCCGGCGAAACTTGGTGACGACGACGGAAGAGTAGGTATACATCACACTCCTCCTCCCTGTTTCCTATATATATATCTCTCCTCCACCCATCACTTGATCACACTCACGCGTACACACACTTACACACACACACACACACACACACACACACACACACACACACACACACATACTCGTTCTCTCTCTCTCTCTCTCTCTCACTATCGTTATTCGTGTCTGTTTCTACTGTCCCTCTCTCGTTCATTTTTGCTATTCAAGGCCAAAGGCATTAACAAGGAAACGATGATCATCTGGGACATCATCAATCTTGCCGAACCTCTGATATTATGAGGTCTCTCGGGCGGTCGCTAAATAACGTGAAACCGACTAATTTGGCTGAGACCATAAGCCCATGTCCGCACCAGCGTCATGTGTGCATACAGTGTATATGTATATGTATATATTATATACAGAACGTTAAATGGATTTACCATTTGTTGTACATCGACAATGTTGTATACTTGTTGGTATGTGTTAACTAGTATATGTATATTTATCGTAACATAATATTATCGTATCAGTAAACATATTTTGATTGAATTTGAACTTGCACAAGGGTAGGTAGGATTTGATAGAAAAATGAATAAATAATAACATCACTCGAGTTTGATTCGAAAAAAAATAATAAATAATTAACGGTGGTTGATTTTTTTGTGTTGAAGAAGAAAAAATTCCAAGTGTGCCTTTTAACGCCATGAATCGTGCTTTAAGCAGAATCTGTTCCGCTTACTTCAAAGTTCAAAGGATTAAAGTTAAAAAAAAAAAAAATCTAGAATGACTTTTATCATAAAATTACTTTTTTTTAGCAATGGAAATTATTTATATAGTACCTACACAAAATATTGTGGTTTTGTATATTTTTCCTTTTCAAACATAACGTAGTCTTTAGAAAAAACCTTTTTTTTTTGTTTCATTGTCCATCAACACACTACACTACGCTTCAAGTACATTATAAAATACAATATACATTACTTTTGACATAGTTAATATAGAAAACAAACAGTTTTCATGAAATTAAAAATAAAATATTTCATTTTACCCTAATACACTTGTTGTTTATATGTAATAAACAAAAAAAATAACAATTATATTTCCAAAGTGGTTGTTAGAATCTAAATCAGATGTTACTACTTTACGATTGTCTTTTAACGAATGTATGAATAAAAATTAAAAATAAATAAATAAATAAATGTTTTGGGAACAATAATTATTGTTAATTAATAATTGAAAAATTAAATTATAATTAAATTACAGTGTATTTACTCAATCATCTGTCCTCGTCATATAATTATTTTACTTGTATAAATAATTACTATTTCGATAAAAAAAAAAAATAAAAAAAAAAAAAGTAGAAAAAAGCACACAATCATCCTATACTCTAATAGTATTTATTTGTGTTTTTTTACATTATATTAATTTACATATTTGTCAGTTGGTAATTATTAAATTCAACATACTAAAAAATTATTACATTTTCTAAGAAACTTAAAAGTCAAAAATATTATAAATTCAAACACGGGCGTTAAACTATTTCTACCATTAAAAATGCGATTTTCAAAAATTATATTTTAGTAAGTCTATACATAGTTTATGTAATAATTAGTTTACACTAAATACACATACGTAGATTTAAAGTGTATCGGTAAGGTAGTTTTGGGTGTAAGCTGATCGTTCAGTGAGTAAATAGTATTTTAATTATGTATGTGTAGATATTATACACATATAGATTGTTTTATATTAATAACTACATAGTATGTAAATACAGTGTAATTTGTAATAAATGCGGTGCTTACTCGCGATGCGTGTACTTATAATATTGTGTAAAACATCATTAATTCACTTACTGGATTTCCATACCATCATCATAAGTTATAATCCCATACGTAAAAAAAATATACTCGTTACTATAAAATAAAAAAAGTAATCGCATTAATGCCCAAATGTTTAATATTTATATACATAATTTTATATAATATAATACTAATAACCTATTCGTTAGCCATCATGCCAATGTTCAAAATAGTATACCTAAACCGTTTACATTATATTAAATAATATTTTTAGGAAAAAAATAAATATTAAATTATATAATCGTGTATATCTTAACTATCTTCGTTAAAATGATTAACAAGGTTAAACAGATACGGGTAATAAAAATAAATTGTAAAATAAGCACATAATTATTGTGTTACAATGAATTAATTGTAGGTAGTATATGTTAAAATATTATCATTAGCTTCATTGATTAATAAAAAAGTCATATATCTAAATAGTTTTTATTAACTTAATTTTATTAATTTCGTTTAATTTATTGAAAAATAATTAAACAAATGTATACTTCTATTGAATCTTACATCGAAATAATTATGTGAATATTTTAACATCTATGTTCCTGTATTTTAAAATACTAACCAATAATTCGTTTTTAATTAATATTCATTTATTCATTTTCAAAAAATCTGAATGTACTACGTAAATGCCTTCATAATATTATAACTAAAAACATAAATGAAAAATGTTTGGAATATGATGTTTTAATTATATTAATACTTAGTTCAATCGATATAAAATATCCTGTTTAGCTTTAAGGAAGATGCATTTGCTAAGAAATATTTTTGATGGTTATTAAGCTGTTGACCTTAAAAAATGAACGGTTTGTAAAGTAAATATTAAGTGTTTTTTTTTTTTTTAGTAATAAAAGAAGTTTTCTCTTTTTGGTATTTAGGTACCTAACACGCATTTCAATCACGAATATTTAACACGGTTATATTGAGATACAAGTGACGTTAAAACGGCTACAAAAAACAAAATAAAACAAAATTAAATGTAACGAAGGAAAAATAATAAACTATGACATATATTTAACTATATTTTTATTTTTTTGTCTCCTATGTGATAAATATCAGTAAATAATAATAAATTGTGTATCACGAGTCTAACGATTACCCAACAAAGCGGGTACTTACTACGGAGCCAAATATTTAAAGTTTTTTTTCTAATTTTCTGAATAGTGCGATTCATTAAGTATATCCCGGCTTTTTACGGTGCAGCGGGTATATTAGGAATTCTTCTACGCACGAAAAGTCGGACACGCTTAATGAATCATCATGCGAAAACACATAATATATTAATGCGGACTGACTGTAGTGCATATGAACTTGGTATTTTTTTTCACAGTTGAACAGACGTCAAACATGTATATACACTGTGTTATATAATATCATAAGTCGACTATTTACACAAAAAAAAAAAAAAAACTAATTATAGAGTCATAGTAATACCCCTATTGTATTGTGCATATTTGTTTCATTCGAAATGAGTAGCACAAACAACCCTCGAAACATATTACGTACTACGTTACGCGAAGTAACCAAGGGCAATACGTCGATTAATTATTGCAATGTTCTAACTGTACCGAGAGACAATGCAGTTTTACAATCGGCGTAACATATAAAACAATAAATAGCGTAAAAAACATAATATTAACAACTACAACGTAATGCAAATACATCGCGATGGGTGCGTGTTGATTAGATGAATGGTAATGTTAAAACTGTACATAGAAGTTTTTTTTGAAATTTTTCGATTTTTGTGTACATCATATTACACTGTTAAATATGAGTGCATTACCGTAGGAAACACTAAAAAATTAACTAACTTCTATAATAACTAGTTTCATGCGTTTTCGTCAAAATTGTTGTTAAAAACTCTTAAAGTATTCACTTCGTCTAATTGTATTATACTATAAATTAATTTTATGTAATTCTATATTGTATAGTTCTTTGTTATTTAGATTCTGAACGGAGTGATGGAATCTATTGGTTTTACAATGATATGTAAGTATAAGTCGCAGATTTTTGAAATTTCTACCACCTGTTAAGATTGGTATTTTCTTTATGTCATATTTTTTTCAAAATATTATATTGATTTTTAAGCCACTTATAGGCATTTAAAATATTCGATTTTTTTACATTTTATTTTAATAATCGGTGATAAAAAAAATTTGGCTCGTACAAAATACTAGAAAATTTAATAGAAGATTCAACAGAAGTAGTTCTTAATGTCATTCAAAAATTATTAAAATCCATAAGCACAATTTTTTTTTATAAGCGTTTGAACAGCGAATATTGACATAAAATTACATGTAAAATATAATATAATGTTCTAGACTGACAAACTATGTCGCTGTATGCAACTGCCAACCCATCCTAATTGAAAAATATATTTATCGTTTCAAAATAAAATATACTCTTTACAATATTTATAAATAACAATGTATTATATCCTAGAAAAACATATCATCTCCGTTCAGAATCGTTTTTCGTATACAATGATATCTATCATTGCATTCAAATTTTACAAATCCATTGTAATAATGACCTATCCTATAAACGAGGTGCACTCCACCCCCAACTGTACAGCAGAGCGAGGCCCATCCGGTTCTTTTTTGATTTTTAAATTAAGACACGAGTGTACCAACATATTTACTGTTTTTGCAATTATTAAATGTTCGTTACTTTAGTGATTATTATTATAATACAACAATTGTAATGCAATCATTTTTCTTAATGCTGTATATATATATATGTCTGTAAATAAGCAATCGGCTCATTTGTTTTTACTCTGCTATGTTAAAAAGGAAAGAGTGTATTTTAATATCAAAAGTTTACAAAACGCTAATCTGATTACTACACGAAAAAATAAATAGCTATAACATCATTAACGATCTCTAACAATTTTACGCGCTAAATAAGCGGACGAAATTTTTTAAAAATATTTCAAAACATCTGGAACGTTAATTTTAAACACGCCATTCGATGACATTGTTAAAACGGTGTTCTCTTTATCGTTTCTGATGTAAAAGTAAAATAAATAAATAAATTAAAACAAATCCGTATAATCAGTGTTTACGTGCGTTTATTCGTTTCAAAAATTTCTCATATCGAAATTTTGGTCGCGTACCACGTCACGTTCCAACACATCACCAGTCTTTCTAGCTCATGTTTTCGGATGGTTTTTATGTTTTTTTTTCCATTCTATTCCTTTCGACTTCATAAATTTCGAAGCGTTTGATATCGATCTTCCAACACCGACGATGATGGAGTCGGTGTTTAGCCACGCGTAAGCCGTCCGTGAAGAGTTTAGATGCGCCGTGAAATTGAATACATCCGAACACGAATGGGTGATGTGAAGGGAAGGAGAACAACCAACAACAAATTATGTCGATTATTTTGTTTGGTATTACATTTTTTTCACAAACAAATATGTACACGTACTCTATCGTACAGTATTATACTAACCATAATAAATGCGTGTAATATTTGTTTTCTACTTTTTTTTTCATTTTTTTTTTTTTTGTTTTTAATTGTTTATAAACCGTTTCGGTTATGGTCGCAGATAATAGGGAAACGTGTCTCGTAAATTGGTGACCATCTGCCGACGGGCAATCCATCAAGGAGGCTATAGCTCTCACCCGGTGGGCTTTAATTACTTTTAAAAGTAATAATGGCGCATACGGTAAACCACCGGCTCACATGCTCTAAGACACAAGATTGATAAGGACCGTAAAAACAGTGCATGTCAAAAGTATTCGTTTTTTGACCCCCTATTCCTTCTGCTGCTGCTGCTGTCGCTACTGCTTCTGCTGCCGCTGTTACTGCTGCTATGTCTAAGCATATGTTACGTTCTGCTTTTTGGGCCTATCAAAATGTATACGAGCGCGTTAAATCCGCCACCATTAGCCGCGTCTGTGGAAACGTATGGCGGGTTGGAGCGGAATGCTTTTAGGAGAAACACTCGAAGAGACACCTCCAGACTCACTACCGAGCGCAACACGAAATCACGTCTTATTTCGAATAAATATGTGTGATTTATACACATGCATTCAAAGAACGCCATTATCACCGAGTCATTTTTCGCTCAAATTTACTCGTTATTTTCTAGTTTTTTTTTATTTTTTTCATCTCGTCGTTATACTTACATGTTTTTCGCGATTGACAAGTTTTCAACAAGCTGCATGTAGATTTTATTATTAAGAAAAGTAAACTCCCAACGGACTCGAAAAACGGTTGTTCTCGAAATGTCTTTACAATGATAACTATAACGAAGCTTATTTTTTTGGTAAGCTCAATGCTTTTCACAAATCAGACACCAAAAACATGCAATGTTAAAATATAATATCATATACTCATACATTTACATCATTAGTTTAATTTTTTATTTATTATTATTTTGCACCATCGTTTGTTAAAAAAAATATCGTGAACTACTGCTGTAAAATAAAATATTCACGGTTAAACACGCAAACGTGACGAATTAACGAAGGAATTATGGTAAATGTACTCGTATTTGAATAATTGCTAGAGTTATGGACCGTGTGATCGAAAAATACGCCATTATTCTCAACAAATTTTATCATTTAACTTCAACAAAAGGAAACATAATGTTGTAATTACTATATTGTATTAGTGGCGAGTGGAAATATTCGTAAAATATAATTTTATTGGTACATTTGGACATGTACTATAAACATAATCGGTTATCGTTTCCGTTTAAAATTAAACACAAGAGCGTTTGAATAAATACTTGCTGTATTATTATTATTACTATTATTAGTGTATACTTATACATTATTATTAGGTAAGCTTCATTGAGTGCTTATATTCAATACTAAATATTAGTTTGTAGAATTGTGCTGGAATCCGTATTTCGTTTTCAACAACCTATAACTATGTTCGATTTGTGAACAAATGATAAAAATAGCAATTAATTATATTCGTCGAGCTCGGTTCGTATCGCCGCACAAGTCTGCAAACATGCATGCGGATGAATGTCGCATGAATTTTTCTTTCAATTTTAGTCCGCGTGTAAAACCACCCGGACAGAATTTCCCTGGGGGAAAAATTGAAATTTTCAAAACAATGCACTAATACTTTACACACGCACACAACCGTATGTACGGGAACGCAACGCATAGAATAATAACAATAGGATGACCAATACCCAAGGGTGTATTTTTTGAAAACTGCCATAGTTTTAAACAAAACCGCTGCATCACCTGTAGTTTACGTGTGTACGTGTGTTCGTTAGTGTGTGTATGTGTGTGTGTGTGTGTGTGTGTGTGTGTGTGTATACGTAGGGGGGTCCGATAGCAGATGGTTTGGGACGGGTGTGGAGGGTCCACCACTAATAATTCCGAAAACCTCTTATTAAGGTCCGGGGCGAGCGAGCGTTTAATTTAACTGTCCGCTATTTATTAAATTGAACATCACCCCGGTCCGCCCAGACTAACTAATTTAACAGTTAATAGACAAGCGGTTTTGTGTGAAAGGCATTAATCTTTATCTGGAAATTGTGAGATCGCATTTATCACTATACGCACCAACAATATTCCTCATGCTACTACCGATATGCAAATTACCATATTAAAATCGTGTTTTCGAGTCTAAACCCAAAAAAACAAGAAAAAATGGGATTTTTTTCATCACATTTCAACGAGTTTATCAAACCTCTATCGGATGGATGGTTGTACAATATTTATTTTACGCCTACTTGAAACAAACGTACAATTATTTAAACAATATAACGATGCACAATGGCATGTTATTTAGTATTTTACTTTAATGCAATTAAATGTTGAAAATTATTATTCTTCATGGAAAATTTGAAAACGAATAAATTAACGAAAGAATTTAGCTTGTTATATATTTCTTTCAGTTCAGTATTTTATTTAAAATTCAAACCATAAGAGTTATACTAAGGAAAATAATTTCAATTTTTAATGAAAAGTACCCGAGAGCCTTCAGAAGAGTGAATATCAAAAGTCATTTCTTTATCTTCCAGACAGCTTCAGATATTTGTAACTATTTCGGTTTTTATTCCAATATATTAAAAGCACTTTAATAAATTCAATTTATTTGGAATTAACGGAAAATTATATTTTTATGTTAAAAAAAAACCACTCAAATTTTATTTTTATTTATTCGTTAAATGCTTAAAACGTTGACATACATTTTTATTTCAAATCACATCTTATTATTTAATTTATTATTAGTATTAAAATATTATTATATTCTAAGAATATTTTTGTGCACTATAACTAACCAACCATGAAATGAATGCAACACAATACATATTCCAACCATCAAAATCTATGAAACATATTAATTTCATTAATCACACTACTTTTTCATAATTTAACTATAATTAACATCGTGACGAGAATAATCCTTTCATTGACAATAACCGAGATACCGATCAAAGACATTAACATTTATGTCCAGAAAAAAATACACACGAAATGACAAATTTATTGGAACTCTATTTCACCCAACAAAATACTTAAAAGAAAACCATTAAAAACGCAACAAAATAAAATGGTACATACCCCAATATTCCAATAAATGACAAGAATCAGAATCGAACACTTCTTCGTGACTCATTCATTTCTCATGGTTAAATATCAACATGCAATAAGTGCCAAGAAATTCTGTCCATCTCTCACATAATCCAAGACTGCACAAATTACCAAAATACAGGAATCGAACTTTCCATACCCCAAAACATGGAAGAAACTCGCAATGAAAGCAGTAGCGAAAATATCCTAAATTTCCTCACATAAATTAATCTTATTAATATTATTCAATTGTAAACATTTAAAATTGTATACCTTCATTATTTTGTTTTGTGTATGAAACCATAGAGTTACATAATAACCATAGACGTTGAATCTTTAATTAATAAATAAAAAATGTATATATATATTTATATCTATTTATAACATGACCATTAAATGAAAATACAGATACAAATAAATAAAAACTGTTAATTATTTGGTGAAGTACGACATTTGAATCATTTATTTTTCTTGAAATATAAATCAAAAAATTATAAATAAATATTTAATCTGATTGAATTTTTATTTTTTATGACGCTTCACAAGCTTTTAAGTTTCTTGGAATCTTTTTTTTTTTTGTTTTTAAATTTTAATACTACGTGAAAATACACTTCTATTTTATTTTTTAGCTAACCATTATTATAAGAAGATGATTTTTTTTTCCACGTCCATAAAATTTATCATTACGCCCCAACCACGATCATATTATTTTAAATACGGAATAATCAGAATATAATGACAACGTCGCATAAACATTAAATCTTTCCAATGACGCCAACAATATTTATTTATAGACGATTTTCCATGCACATTAAACAACATTTTGAGTCCATGGTCGTGGGTGATATTAATGGTAAATTCTATTTAAACCACAATGAGAAATTATTTGTTATATATATTAAACAATAGCTATAAAAAACTGTACAGTGTCATGTTTACATTGGTTGAATGTTTTTAAATGTGAAGTTTGAAACTCGTACAATAGTGCTTATGGCTACTAATATTTACCATCGGCATCTCTTAAACGAATCAAAAATACATTTTACCACACTAATCAGTCATTTTAAATATCAAATCATATCAGATATTTGAACAACTACAGGTTTTTAGTTTATATTCCGGTATTTTATCCATGCCAAAGCACCAAATCGCTTTTGGTTTAATTTGCTTAATTAGAGTATCTAAAAGTCGAAATAAAGCTACATTTTCTTTACCTGCATACTCTTATCCGCCCAAGCATAAAATTAGTTATTTTTCATTAAAAAAACATTGTACAAACAACTTTGCGTTTCGATTATGTCTCTCTGGTTCCGAAAATGTTTAATTGGCATTACATTTTAAGCTACCTACGGGAATGTCACTTTAATTTAATTAATAAATAATCGTCGTTCTGAGTATACATTTTGAAAAATAATCCCTAGAAAATTGAGAAAATATATAATAAAGCTGATTTTTTTTTTGTCTAAGAAAATATTTGTTTTGCCTTTTATAATAATATATAAGAAAGAAGACTTAGAAGGTTTAAAAACAAAACACAATATTATAAAATAATTATGTTTACACGGTCGTTCGGACTAAACCCAATATTATTATAGCTAAACAAGTGTTTTTTTTCATCGAATTTCTACCACACAATTCAATTATCCATCGTAATTAATAAGCTCCGAACGCTGTGAATGGTATGAAATGATTACGTAAGTTGATGAAATTGGGCGTGACGATCGGAGGAAAATACATCGAGTCACGGCGTATCAAAATAACAAATCCAAGTGTCGATAACATATATTTTACACCGGTTGTTAACGGTTCGTGATAATAATATTAACGTGACGTGGTGAACGGACAGACATGAAACGTGTATTTTCGTCGTCGTAAACACGGGGTTTATCTGTTCCACGCCGAGTCGGACACGATCTGATGTGGTTTTAATCTTCCTCCGACCCTCTGCGTGTACAGCAGCTATAGCAGTGTAACTGGTACGAAAAATTACATCTAAAAGTGTCAACTCGGCATAGTGGCGCGTGCGATAAACTCGCGTCCGTAAAACTTTGCGAAATAAAAATCGTATCTATATATATTACACGTTCGCAGTTATGTGTTATAAGATGTATTATACATATATGTACAATAAAAGCTAGTCATTACCGTTGTGTCCGCGTTCAGAATTTCGGCTTTTCTCCCGTGGACACACCCAAACTCACGCACGACACGCTTGTGTGTGTGTGTGTGTGTGAAACACTGCGTGTACATCACAGAGCGCGTGTGGGTGATTTGTGTGCGATACGTGAAGGCGTTCGTCACGGAGGGAAAGGGCGGTGCACGGGCGGTGACGGAGGGACGACGCGTTTATAATACGAACATCGGAGTCGGCAATAAAAACTTCTTGCGGTCGTATTCACCGTTTGATCCCCGACGGGATACGTCGACAGGGGATAGGCGGCAGGGTCGGTGGAGCAGGGTATATTCTATTTCGAATGTGCAATAAATACACGACGAGACCGGAGGGCGAGTCGAGTTTTTGACGGACGCGCGCAGTCAATGAGTCACACGCATACACGCACGCGAGCACACGTGTAGCCACATATTGGCACAAGCGCACACGCACATGTCGCGCAGTCACACTTCGCGTTGCGGTGACGAGTTTCAAAGGCCGCGCGGGGACGTTATATTATCGTTGTATTTATTGTCATTCCGCGCGCGCACACACGTTTCGACGACGGCTAATGTTATTGCGGTGCGACGTCGTTGATAGCGATACGAGTGCCGCGCCCGTGCAACGGTACCGACAACAATGAAAACGCGACGCGGACGCGAACAGATGTCGGCAAAACGCGGCGCGACGGCAACAGCGGCCGCGGTGCGATGCGTAACGGCACGACGGCCGTCTCCGGAATAATTAATAACAATTGTCGCCTATTGTTTTTTTTTTTTTTTTTTTTCCCCTCCCCGTCGTGGTCTTCGGGTCCGTCGCGAGACGTACGCACGAAATCAACGCGTACACGGGCGCGACGATCTGATATTGTTTCGTTTCTCGGTTCTTTTCCTTTTCATCTTCTTCCTGCCCGGCTTCGGAGACGAAACGTTTAAAGCGTTTTTCGATTTTTTTTCCCCCGGCCGCCGCCGCGCTGTACGTTATGCGTTTGCATTGCTACGTGTAAAACATATGTACACGCGACGTCTATACACTCGTGAGTGGTGAGCATACAAACGGGCGCGCAGCAGATAGTCTGTTAACGCGATCGTTTGTTTGTTCGCTTTTAGGAGTTTTTTTCTTTCCCCCCCTTTCGGTTTTTCTCCCGCGCTTACGAGTGCGCTCGTGTGTTTTACACGTGTCACTTACGGTACACGTTTACGGTGTACGCGTATAGGTACCAATTATACGCGTACGCGTCCGCGGTCCGGCCCTAACGGCTATTTGCGTGTCTGGGCAGCGGTCCTTCTCGTGTAATAATGATATAACATGATTTATTCGTGGGCGTTCAATTTAAATGTGTCGAGTGACGGGGGTTTTTTTTTCTCTTTTATTTATTTATTTCAATGGAGAGTTTTTTCACGGTATATACGTTTTTCGCCGTCCGACGCTTTACATGGTCGTTATATCTTTAAAACGATGAATAAATGTACGCATACTATTTGTGTTCGCGTTCGTTTTAATTTTCTCGTTACATCTGTACAGTTGGATCAATAAGATTCAGTTTTACACCAGATTTGGATAAATTCCCGTACCGTGGAACCCAACATGAGTTTTTTTCGATAAGGTCCATCTTTTCTTTTTTTTTTTTAATGATCTATTAAATTATATTCTATATTGTTATTTCCATAATGTTCAGTTCGTCAAGAACTAATGTCCTACATTAAGGATACGTAATGATCATTAACGCTTGAATTTCATGTTGTCTAAGAAAGCACGTGCAATCACGTTTTATATTCACTCTTGTGTAAAATTGAAAAATTCTATTACTCGGGATATTTCTTGACTGAACGCTGTCTACACACGACGTATAAGTATACATAACACAATTTACGTAATAATACACATGGATATTGTAAATAATTGATAATTATTGGTGATTATTGTAAATCTCAATAATTGAGAAATATTAGAATAATATAATTTAATATTATAAGTATTATATAATTTCATTAATGTAATAATATATAATATTATTCACGCTCACATACATCTATTTTCTTGTATTTAATCTAATGGTTGATTTTTCAGTCGGAAATATGTGTTTTTTATCCTTCTCTATAATAGTTTAATAGTATAATACCGGAGATCGTTTGTTTAACAAACAAAGTTCTTGGACGACCTTGTTACATTCAATTTTCCTTTCTATTATTCTATAAATTAGTTTATTTTCGTGCCTTAATATGTAACCCATCAAGTTCAATGGTTTTGAGCATCTCTCCGCGTTCATCTATTACACCGAGAATGCTTTCGTTGATACGGTGTTCTAATCAACTCATTTGCAGCATCATTCTCCAACATTACATTTCAAAGCTTTCGAAGATTCGTTGTTCTACCTTATTTGATGTTCAGCTTACGTATTGACAAAAACATTAAAATAATTGTCCGTGGAGCAGCATAAATATTTGATATCCAATACTGTACCGATATGATTGCAATGACTTTGTAGAAAACGGTTATCAAACATAAACCGCAAATACTGGTATATAATTTTTATGTTGTTGATTAATATTTTTCCTGATTTTAAAAAACAGTAAACTATAAAGATTTGCATAACTTTCTAGTAAACTGACAAAAGCATATTTTATCCATTTCAAATTCAATTTTACTATGTTGCTTTTGATAAGTTCGTAACTTGAGTACCCGAAATACTATCTGAACCAACAACAGCTTTCATATAGTAAGCTTCTTATTTTTGGCACACATAAAAATATGTCACGATTTGCGCTGTCAGCGGGACTTTGGTTGTATTATAGTTTTTCATATGAAATTTTGATTATTACTGAGAATTGCTTCAATACAGTAATAAAATATTGTATAAGTAACAAAAGTTCACTGCCATTATCGGGATGTTTACAATATGTATACACAAAAGAGGTTCTAATTATAAAGTGTAGGATGTATTTTACTTTGATATTTCTTCGAAAAATCCATTGTTTACACAAAACTTTTACAAAAACACGTTTAGGTATTATTGTAAAGTAAAGCAGCCCGAAATACTTCATAAAAATATTTCAACACAATCTATTATCAAGAGACGTTTCATTTTATCCGTAAAGTTGTTGATTAATAAATAACTTCAGTAAACCATTAAAGATGTAACTATTCTTTTTTCCTTCGTTTACCTAAAGAATTAAAATACTTATTATTTTAAAATATACAGTGTTTGAGACATTAATTTATATCACTGTTAAGTTTTATTTGTATCAAAATGAACGCATTCACTTTCGAATTAAGATAGAATTCAAAATAAAGTCCCCTGATAATATTGTGCCATCGTACCGTATAATATTATTTCATAGTATTTGATTAGTTAATTTGACCCAAAAGTGTACGGATTATAGTTTATATTGTGTCGTATATACGTTTGCTGTCGCTTAAAATCATCACGTTTTTAGTATCTTGAAACGATAACGATATTCGAGGAACGAGTATTCTTACCGAACACTAAAAACATAAGTTCACCGATGTCGCGTAGAAGGTTCGACTAATCACTAATCAAGCTCCAACGCGCGATAATAATAGTCATAATTTTGTTATTACAATAGAACTTATATTTAAAGAAACTCGTTAACCATAGCATTTTTACTTAACGAATATAAATAACATTTTAAAAATTAATTTTATACTATTATTTTACAAGATTTTTTTAGATTATATATAATTTATAGAATACAAGAGTGTTAGGGAAAACAATTCATTCTCCTGGGATACGGGCACGCATCATAATGTATCTAATATCAATATAAGTATCCATTAATTATAATATTATTTATAGCTACACGATATTGTTATTATAATTTATAGTTAATGAACCTATATGTTATTGTTCGCATACATTTTACACGAGAAAACGAGCGTTTAATTAAAAAAAAATTGTAATTCTCTGCAACGAATTTTCTACTTTCTATTTTTCAAAAAACTATCAAGTTCGTTAATTAGATATTCGACTGTGTACGGCAACTATGCTTACCCGGATATCGCGCTACCGTTACGCTTGCCCACGTTGTTTATCGACTTTGAAACATAAAATATTACTACTATTATCTTTTCGATGGCAATTATTATTATAATATTATTATCTTCTCTAACCGTGTCAATGCCCGGTTATTCTACTACATCATTGTATACGTAAACGGATAGACAACCCCCAGTATATTTCAGCTAACTGATTTCATAGACGTCACTGTTGCGTATACAGAGTGATTTTTATAAGCGTGTTCACCGCATTTTTATTCTTCAATTTCGCATTTTGTTTTGTGGACGATGTACGTGTACCACAAGATAAAAATTTTCAGTACATAGACTATTGAACCTCTTAAGGAGTATGATTCTATAAAGCACTTGGTATAACATCTTTGATCCGTACCGCAAAATTATAATTTGTTTAAAATAATGTAATGTAATTTATAATTTTATTCGATCACTACTCGTCATTGTTTCGAAATGACGCGGATCTTATATAAACGCTTGTCACGGCACTCCCACTGCGCACAAGAAAAAAATATCCAACATACTGATACAACCTTAAACTTTTCATTCGAAATTTTAAACTTTAAACCATCTCCAAAGAACTGATCCGAATACTGACGGTGCGGTACAATTCGAAAATTCCAGACAAACGAACTGAACAATCACCAACTCCACACCTGGTTAGGCGACAAAAATGTGAGTGTACCGGAAAATATGGTCTAGCAGTGCACGTACGTTTTCCACGAACCGCGTGTACGAGAGACAATGCATAATCGGAGCATGACAAAAGGGTTAGGTTGAAAAATCATCTTGTACGCAGCGCGGTATCGTTATAGATTCCCCGCACGGCAGGGGAAAAGCCAATTAAAATGTGTCCACCGGATCCCGGGACGTATTTGCACTACACGCGAGCGATTGCGTGCGCGTAACGTTTACGCTCTTTCGAGCGTGTCGAATCTCGCGGAATCGTCGGTGTCCTGTATCGCGCCCCGGTCGACCCTTCCTCGCAAAAGTTTCCGTCCAGGTAGACCGCCGATTCGGATCCAGCTCTAAATTTCAACTCAAACACTTCGTGCCATCTCGCAACAGAGCACCCGAGACCGAAACGCGTCGGCGCGCGCGTGCAAATCGTAAACGCGCGTCGCAGTGCGGTCGCGACCACTGTTGCGACTTATCTAGATAAATTTAACTAGATAATTATCTAGGCGAAAGTTTTATTATCCGTTACCTTATATAGGTGTTACAATTTACTGGTCATCTTTTTTCTTTTTTTTTTATCTTGGACGAAAACTTCAGCTATCACTTTTACACTATTCAGATAATTTTTTTTATATATAATATATATGTATTTATTTAATACCAATACGTTTTTACATTTTATTTTCAAAATCAAAAACCATAATAATGCAATGTAACAGAAGGTATACAGGAAAAGTGTATGGCAGTCGCAAAGTATAAGATACATCTTGACAGTCGGTAGTCAATTAATGTTGACTGTTGTGTTATTTCCGTTTATTAATTTAATTTTCCTGAAAATTATTTCTTATAAGTCAATACCATTGATCGAGTTTTGTTTAAAAACAGTTATATTTAATGTTGTTGTTTTATTTGACCAAATAAATAGAGGTACGTATTAAGTATATTTATTGAATTCGAGTAAAATCATTAATTTGAAAACATTATAAAATCAACGTTGTAAATAATATGTGCACCAACATCTTTGATCATTAAAGGAGACCAATGTTTACTGATAAATCGTTATACTCACTGGCGTATTTAGGATTGCTGAGGCACCAAGCCTTCTTATAAGTCTGTGTAGTATACGGGCAAGACTAAATAGTATATGGTGTCAACCTAGTAGTCCCATATAAAGAGATTTCTGATTATGCACTCATGTCATTGCATATTTCATGTAAAATATAAAAAAGTATCAAAATAAATTTTTTTTATCTAGATAAATCACATTAATCACACAAATCACATCTATTTTCTCTATCTCGAAACTTTAAGAATTTTTGTCAATTATTTATATCTAGATAATATTTTAGTCGCCTATTCCCGCACTGGTAGCGTGTACGGCTGGCGAATAATTTCGTCCATACGTCTGGTCCGGCTGCGGGCCCCTCGGTCCCGTCCGAACTGCGCAGCATGAGTACCACACGTGGTTCGGTAGTTTTCGACGTCGCACCGTGCAGATAAACGCGTGACCGCCGCGATGCGGGAACCGGGCATGACCGCGAAAAATCGACGGGACATTTAACACGTTCCACCGCCGAGATTCGCGCGATGATAACACATTGTTAGAAACGCAGACGCAGGCTGGATAACGCGAACAATTAACTCGAGTCGCCCACTTATCAGTTCCGTTCTAGCAATGGCGCGTTTATCGTTATTTCGTAAAAAAAAAAAAAAAAATAAAAAAAACACTTACGTCGTTGACGACTGAATGAATAACGATGAACATTCTGCGTCGATTATCTGTTATCTAATCCGTGCAAAATTCCTAGTAGGTGCTTTATGTTTTTCGTGATTTAACGTGACTATTTTTTAGACTTTTTTTCATCGTAAACTGGAATCGAACAAAATCATTCTAACAATTACCGCAGTGATTAATGGGATTTAAGCAACTTTAAAAAAATAAAAAAACCCAATTATTTAACTAACCATTGATTTCATTTAAAATTAAAGAGCACGATTAAAATAATTTGTACGAACTGGTGTTTACATAATCAATATCATCAAAATGTAAAATAGAAATGTATGTATCAGGCGGAGAACTTTGGTGAACCAAAAATGATGATCATATAAGTACATAAGTCGATTATCACGAAAGACCACCGAGATAATTGTATTCGTGTAAACGACTATTGTGGGTACCATGTCAAACTTGTCTTTTGACTTTATCCAAAGCGAACGAGGTATATAACAATTAGTGATTGTACGACGATTGTAATTCTGTTTAATATAATAATATTATACTATTCACGTAGTGCATTATTAAATATTTTCATTTATGTAGAGATAATTTATTCCGATAATTTAAATGGTTTATAGCAGTCACAAATCAACTGCTTGCTCAAAGACCACTAACTAGAAAATTAAAACTATAATAAATGTATATAAATATACTTTTCGAAGGATGCAACAACCTAAAAAAAACTTAGAATAATGTGGGATGGAATTAATTAGAGTTTGATGAAAAGACTACATTGTAAATTTCTTCAACAAATATAATTTGTATTCTTTCTTCTTTCTTCTCTGACACGAAAATAAAAACTTAAGCCGGATTAACGTTACTAAAGTATATTTGTATAATCATCATGCTTAGGAATTTACCAAAACTATATGAAAACATTTATAGTTCTTAGAAATAAATAAAAAAAAATAAAACCTAACAAAATCGCTTTCTCGATATAAAATACGTTAAAAAGAAATTATTTTTTGAAGTTATATTATCAAAGGACCGCTTTATTTCGCATTATTGTTTTGAACATAATAAAAAAAAGGCAATTTAATACTCATATTCTACTATAATGTGATACACACTTAAAGTATACTCCTCGAATCGTATTAGAGAAGTATAAGATGTACTAATAGAAGTATTAGATGAAAATGAAAGTGACAGGTAGAAACATCGTTATTACAAGACATTCACGAAAATATTCAAAAACGATAATCCTAGAAGTAATAATCCGCCTTAACTACAATTGTTCATTTACTATACTTAACACCAGGTCATCACGAGCGTCACGCGATTAATTGTTGTAATTTGTGTAACAATTTGTTTTTTTTTTTTTTTTCGAATCATCGGGGTGACGCTGATTATAATGTCGTGTACGTCCGATTGACAGGAAGCAGCTGATTGTAAGCTGTTGGACGGTCGCGCCGTAAAAAAATGACTCGAATACACCCGAGCGAGAAACATTAGAGGTCGTTGTTGTCCGGCCAACGAAATATTTATAGACGATGGGATTCTAAAAATGGCACCGAAGAAAAAGCACGCGCGCTCGTAGAGGCCTACGACGAGAACCATTGGGAGACAACTCGACGATTACCAGAAGTATAACAAAATTGAATTATTTTTTATTACTATAACGATACAATTCCGTACGTGAAAAATGAACATTGAATCGATTGAAAACTAAACGTTTGCCTTTTTATCTTTTTTTTTAAAAAAAAATAATCCGTATACGAACACGTCTGCCATCACTGCAAAGGTAATGAAATATAATTCGGTTTTCGCTGTAACATCTACATAATATTGTACGATTATTATATTCTTATTTTAAGCACGTTCGGCGAATAAACTATAAGATCTGGAACGACAAATAATATTAGGTAAAGTAAAAATAGTCGAGTTCCAATCAAATAGCAGCTGCTGCAGTTAGGTGTACAGTCAAAAACAAAACAATAAAATGTACGATCGTGTTTGGATTTCGAAAACGCGTTGCAGCTGAGGTTGCCAAACGTGAGACGGGACGTCCCGTTTCCATGCGTGTCTGCGGGACGCTAATTGTCCCGCTTTTTGGCAAACCTGTCTAAACCCTATCGTATCGTAGTCATTACGTTCTTATTATGCATATTTGAAACTATTAATTTCTATCCGGCATTTCGGTCGACTCAATTGCACGTGCCGGTTTTGTCAAACACCGATAGTATTTATAGATTTGATTCAGTATTTTTTCGTAATATTTACATTGGACACTTACCGAAATATTTACAAAAAAATCAATATTATTTTCAGTGCGTTATTTTTTTTTACATTATGATATAACGTTAATCATCAAAATCAAAAAAAAAAAAAATAAATAAATAATAATAATAGGTAATCAATCAATGAAAAATAAAAAATAATTATTTTGTGATAAGGTACTACTTATTCTTAATTGAACAAAGTACTGTATTTACTACAGCCAAAAAATTGGTGATGGTTACTTTAAAATGGTGATTTTTTTTTTTAATACGTTTTAAATTTTAAATGAAACAATTAACAGTTATTAAATTAGATTTTTTCTCGTTTTTGTAAATTTGTGGGCAGATCCCACTTTTTTTTTGTCAAGTCTCACATTTAAATTTTTGATAACCCGCATATCCGTGAACAAAAGTTGGCAACCCGAGTTGCCGCTAAACAACTTATAAACCTTAAATGTGTTTTACGAGTAAAATTATACATTACACACGATTTTGTTATTTGTCTTGAATTTTTTTTTCTTGAATTGTATTTTTCGTAAATAAATTCTGAAAATTCTAATAATTATTTTACAACACGATGCTATTTTTGCAAAAGTATCAATAAATAATTTATTCGAGTGCGATCATTGCTAAGCTGGAATAAATAATCAAATAACGGTTCATTTAAAAAAATCTACTATGTCGTTTACAGTATTTAGAGCATTAATGATAATTTATACTTAACGCAAACCCACGTATTAATATCAAATCCTACAAAAAAAAAAAAAAATTAAATAAATGCCTTTAACAACCACACTACGAAAAAGACAAAAAAAAAACCTTCAAATATAGAGAAAATATGAGAAAAAATATCGACTCTAAAGCTGAGAACAATAATATCAAAGTTATGTCGTATTGAATAGAACTTAGTTTATGATTTAAAAAACAATTCGATAACTTAAAGTCCAAAATCTACTGTATTAAGGACATGCGAGATTTTTCGCTAAATTATTAGTATAAAAATCAAAACAATAATAAACCATAGGTACTTGGAGTCCAAAAGGTTCCGTGAAAGTGCAAAAATCATTGACATCCGATCCCTATAGATGTAGTGGAAATCCTAAACTATAAGTATTTATTCTAACCACGGTATATCGTTGTATTAATCGTCGGAGCACGAACGGCAACGGAGCTGCACGTGGCGATGACTGTTGCAGTAAAAAAAGAACGAACACATTTTTGTGGACGGTCACGAGGTCAGGAATCCCTTTTAAATCGGAAACGTGTAGGAATGATACAACATCAGAAGCTAAGAATGAAATAAAAAACGAGGGAATTGCGACTGGTAAAATAAAAAAATACAAATATTTTTTTTGACGAGCGGTCCGGGAAAGAGATTTACGTGAAATGATTTCTGTTTTTTTTCACTTTCCAGAGCTTCCCACCACGAGATACTAACTCTTGGAGCGGAGGGAAATGTGAGGAGGCAGCAGAAGCGTGTGATGTACACACTTACACTGCACGTGTGCGAATAGGTGTGAAAACAGATGCACTACCATGTTCACCGCCCAACACGAAAGATACATCGCATTTGTTTGTAATTAAATAACAGAACAAAATATTCGATGCGCAGCAAATCGTTATTTATAGACTTTCAACAATGATACTCGTTGTCCACCGCAATACTCACGAGGGAGATATGCAAAGGGACTTACTTTCCTTAACTCCAACAACATTTAAAAATCGTCCTCTTTAACATTTATCCGGATAATTCACTGTAATACCCAACTGTTTGGTCAAAATAATCGTGCGCATCAAAAATATCTGAAGAATCATATGTTTATAAAAGTTGTTTTTTTTATAGATATACCTATAAAAATTATGTCTGTTACGTCGGCGAACGACTGTACGTGATAATTCCGAAAAAACGGTGTCTTACTAACATATTTTAAATATTAATTGTAAATTATTATCTAGGTATTTCATTAATAATGTACTATTCATTTTTTTGATACTTTGAGCCTTTGCATAATCGTGTATTTGTTTACGTTTTATCGCTTGACCGATCTTTAATTTACGAATTTAAATTTAAATTTATAAAAATTACAGAAATACCGTTCCTTCAAAATGATATATTTTGAAAGATGACGTTTTCGCTGCAGGAATTATAGAAACATCGCCTTTTAATTAGATCGTGTTTCCGCTATGATTCGATGTTTGTTTCACAATTACAACTGTTTCATGTTAATTCGTGTTTGATCCAAAACTGTACATAGTGCTATATAAACACTCGTAATACAAATCGAACAAATAATCTGAACGAAAAAGCAATGTACAGCTGTTAAATGCAATATCGTCGTGACGCGTTTAACTTACATTTCTACGAGTTACCCACATCATTATTGATGATAAAATAAAATGAAGTGTTGTAGAGTATTATGAACTATAAAATGTTTCCGGATTTGAATTCATACTCCAAACGTAGAAGCTATTGGATTTATAATGATGTTCAGTTTTTTTCAAAACCCCTTTTACAGCAATAAAAGAGCCTTTCTAAACTTTCACGTACAACCCTTAAAATAGATTATTGATTATAAATCGAACACGGTAAGAACTTTTTTTTTTTTTAAATTTTTCAACAGGCCTTAAAACGTAGTTAAAATACATGAATTGTTATTATACACTGAATAAAAGCCGGAACTCTTATGCCCACTCGTTTGAAACCCGTCTTTTCGACTAAGTTTTAAATATACCTAATACAATATGTGTACAGTGACGCACACTGCTGGGTTTAAGGATAGCAGCTGCAACCCTTGATTTTTTTGGTAGTTAGGTGGACTCCTAACCCTAAAATATTTATATCATAATTAATTCTACTATGTATAAAAATATCAAAAACAAACTATAGAATAATATAGCCATTAGCCTATTAGCTTATATACTGAAAAATATTAATGAGTATCATCCATAACATCACAGGCAATTGAGTACCTTTGCCAGCAACAGCAACTTATTGGAAAATGTTTTATTATATTAATTTATATTTGTTTACAAAAATTTAAAACTGAGTCCCAGCATGCATAAATGTAATTATTAAACCTTAAAATAATAATTATATTTATTACCTACTGTATAAATTGTATCTGTAGTAAAGGTTTGTATTATATATAAATTTAAATATAATTATATTTAAATAATTATTCAATAATTTAAATTTAAGTTGATTAAGTTAATGGTTAAAAAAAATGAATATTTCATTAAGTATGCTATTAATAAAATAATTATAATTATTAACAATGTTATAAAATTATATTTAAGGGGGTGTAGGAGAAAAGTGTACCCATGAGTCGGTTTTTGAAAGCAACTTGGTTGATGAGTGGTATTTTCTTCATTCAATATGTTACCTTTATTTATTTTTGAATGTGCGCCATTGTGTGCAATATATTTTTAAACGTAAAATTGGATTGAATTTATGGTGAAAGAATGCTTTAGATATTACTTCAGTTATTTAAACCATATCGCTTTTCGTTGTCAAGTATGTATACAATATTGAAATAATAATCAGCTTTACCTGATCAGTACACGCAACAAAATGTATACGAGTGTTTCCCGACAATTCGGACCGAGTGCACTTTTGACGGTGTATATCAAGTTATAATACAAATACCGCGTAACTGTAAATAGATTGATACTTAACAGGAAGTCATATCTCGACAAAATGACTACTTCCGTTTTCATATAATAACCACATGAGTATGGTAAGTTCATTGTATCGGCTAATGTACGGCCTGAAAACGGCTAACCCTCATTAAAAAAATAAATAAATAAAAGAAAAAAAGTTTGTAATTACCGTTTAATGCTATTTAGTTGAAAAAAAGAATTGTATGTCATACAGTGAATTATTATGCACTATATAATACATGTACTATTATAACTTCTCGCAACAAGATTTATAATACCGTTCGTTAGTTAGTATGGCGGTAGTAACCGACTGCATAATATGTAATCGCGTTATTTCGGGAATCGTCCGAACAGCGCAATAATATTATATTATCATAATATACGGACAGATTACTCTAGCATGTCAACATGTAAATGCACGCGTGGGGATCGCACTGTTGTAGTTAGGTACATGATATAATAATAATAATAATAATAATAATAATAATAATAATAATAATAATAATAATAGCGGGCGCCTAGCCGTGGACGAGTCTCGGCTTGTATGCGTCTTGTAAATCATAATGTATACGCATTTCATTCATCACCGCACGTTTAGTATTAATATTAAGAGCTGTGTTCCGTATGGTGGCTGCAGGTGAACCGACGATCGCGCGGTTACTTCTAAAGGCTCCGAAGGGACTCGAACCAAACTATTGTTTATAGCGCACGTACGACTCGGGACATTTGTAGTAAATAATTAACACGGGACTTCAGAAGCTATAGAATATACATATATTTATGTACAGGGTGCACGTTAAACAGCATTAAAACGTGGACGACGCCGTGTGCCGCGATAAAATATGACTCAAGGAGAACGTAACGATAAGCATAGTTGTGTGCATGTTGCGATATTAAACAGCAACGATTCGGTAACACCTCAACGGATACGCATAACGGAAATCCGCATCAATATCCGCAGACACTATAATACGTGGACACTATAGAAATTGCATATATTATCAGGTTGTAATAATACGACGATGTGCGCACTATGTACCGTGCAGAGCGGTCGAGTTTCCATGACGGTCGGACTAGGCTGTTGCGGTACACTCAGGATGAGCTCACGGTTTTAGCTGTCAAACGAGATTGGATAAACGTTTGTCCGCGAATCCGACGACGGTTTAAAGCAGAAACCAACAGTGGCGCTGACTTTTGTTTCATTTGGTGGACCAAAGTATACAAATTAGTTAACCACGACTACCCACAAAGTTTGGGCGAAATAATGACCGGCCACATGATTATACATTACAATTCATACATACAATTCGCCATCATAAAGTTAAATATAGGGGCGAACCGTTCTATAAAAGTGTACGTGTTCGGCGCCAATGAAAATCAAAACGAATTATGTTTTCAAAAAAAAGCACAATAACTCGCGTCGGAGATCATTATTTGAAATGATGCAGTTTTGAAACTGTTTAAAACGCGCTGTTTTGAAAAATGGAATCCTAAACCACAATGATAAAGTTTGCTGCGTAAAAGAATATGATAGTAACGCGAATTTCCACATCCAAACGATAAAACGCGAAAGAAAAAGTAAACTAAGAAAATATTAATTAATATTTGGCTATTGCGACCTGCATTTTTGGCCAACGTTCGTGGTCCATTCATTATAACCAACGAATAAACTACAAACTATATATATATGTGTGTGTGTGTGTGTGTGTGTGGCTTTATATATAGCAGTAAATTAATCTACTTATATATTTTCAGACTAGGATTTAAACTAGTGGAAAAGAAAAAAATCTTACTTTCGTATATTATAACTTCGAATGATTTACTCGTGCTCTTTTTTGGTCACTTTGAACTCACAACATTATTCGTACCACTCAAAACTTATTCTAATGCATTTTTCCCCCTTCAATCTGAACCACTCATGTGAATATAAATAATATATATATATAATAAACAATTCGAACTTTTAACAAAATTTAGGAGTTTCATAAGTTTAAATTTCTTCAATAACACACATTTTAAAACATCTATTTGTATTCATTTTTATTTTGGTAAACTTACCTTAATACAGAAACTTTTCTTTTATTGATATTAAGATTTTTACAAAAATACAAATAATGTTTAATTCCATAACTTAGCTAATTATTATTGTTATTTTTTTTTTTTTTTAATGTATTCTAAAACGTATTTCCTCATTAATGTAGCACATATGTGTAAATATATATTTTCCATGTACATCTAGATGGTTTTTATGAGCATTTAAATATCGTAAAACCAATACTGTAGACATGGGTGGGTTAGGTGTTCAACCCTTCTTTTATATCATAGAAAAAATCCCTTTTACATCACGTTAAAATATCCATCGTCCGGACAAAACATAAATAAATAAATTTTTTTTAAAGTTTTAAACAAATGTTAAATTACTGGTTAAAACCATTCAGTTTTAGATTTAAGCAGTGTGTCGGTGATTAAGTTTTCATCGACTGTAATATTCATACTTGTAAATTTCATTACGATTTTTAAACTTTGATGCTTTGGATAAATTGAAAACATGGTCGTTTACCGATAGTGTGTAAGCTTCGAAATTCTGAACGTAATGACAATTCATAATACCGGACTTTTCCAAAAACGATTGAACTTGATAATTTATTAACTCTATATAGTATATTCATTCTTCTGGCGTTTCCATAGAGCTGTTTTTATTTACTAGTAAACGAACAGTATATTTATATACGTTCTTCAATCCCTTTGGCTACAAACGCATACCACTAGAGTAGTATTACTAATAAATCGTGATTCTTTGTCATGAAGATTTTCATGTGTTTCAACAGTCCCTCCAAAGTTAGAATCATAGTTGACACGGTTTTCAGCATGTGTTCAAATGTTTAAATAATTTAAACGACTTTTATCTCGCAGGCCTATAATTTAAAATGTTAATTTTTTTTACTATCATAAAATTGTATAACTAACGAAGAAAAACTTAAGTTGTTAGTTGAAATGTATCATGATGAATTAGATTACAATGTGTGATCATTTATGAGTGAAATTGAAATGTGGAAATAATTTGAAGGAATTCAAAATTTTCCATAAAATGTAGTACGACCATCTTTCCTTCCACTGATTTATCAACTCTCACACTTACAACTGCTGGCTACAATCAATATTTTTGAACATTACATCGAATAAAAACATATTAGCGAAACACCACATGTGAAAGTCGACCGAATGGTTTAGCAATGATAAATATGATACAGTGATATAAAATTACACCCAAATGATACCTAAAGAAATTAGCGACATTAACAATAAAACTACGAATAAAATATTATACGAAGCAATTAAGTAGTTGAAATATTTTTTGACTTTTCAAACGTTCCAAGGAAAGTACATATAACAAAACTCCAATTATGATTATGTGTACCTATTGAATAAACCTAAAGCCTTAGCTCCCATCAAAAAATCCTGGCTACGTCAATGCACAAAACCATAAACAATGAATTGTACCATTTACCAATAGACATGTGTATTTCAAGGAAATCCGTGTCGAATACATTGGAGGTCGATCACACTCGAAAGTTGGAAAACAATGTCGGACATAAAAAAAAAAAAAAAAAACGTAGAATCGCGCACGTGCAAACGCTGGCGATCGCGACGGGCGCGCACACGTGTTCTGAAAGTCGCGGACGAAACGAATAACAAACAGTATACAGTCGGGATCAGTGGTGCAACTAGGATCTTGAGGCCTCGACGATGAGATAATTCCGGGGTTCTATAAGCATTTGAGTGTTGGTTAATTTTTTTTTTCAATATAGACAACTCATTACTTACACTTATCATTCAACGCGCTACTCTATTCTTCCGTGTTAAAATTATCATCCAAGCTTACGTCTATGACGAGACCCCCTTGAGTCATGGGACACTGATGTTAGACATCACCAACCTGTCCGGTTGTTACGTCAACGTTTCGGTATAAAATTCGCGGTTACTCTCGGTACGTCTCGTAAGGAGTTGTCGCCGGTCGACGAACCATTTTTTTCTTAAAACCGTCAATGTACAATAACAGCACGATGGTATTGTTTCACGTTCGTTACGCATAACGATCGGACAGTGAACGTTAATGCAGTCAGAAAAAGTAGGTACGACAGCATATTACACGTAAATCATGTATGTCGTGCACGGCCCGACTGTTTTTTTTACACGATTTGGGGGGGGGGACCTTCCGACAGTGAATCGCGTTTCGCCCGGTACCTATCCGAAGTACCTACTGTCGAACCGGGCTGATCAACTAGCTGAAGAAATGCACTGGTTACCTTTGCGCGGGCACAGCAGAGCTTGCGCGACGACGACCAAGAAGACCAACAGCGACCGCTTCATCGTCGTCTTGTCTTGTTGTTCATTTCCGTTCGGGGAGACCGACCGGTGGACGAGGTCGCGGCGGCGGTGCGCGTCGGTTGTTGCGGGAAACGCGGTGTCGCGGATCGTCGGCGGCGGCTGCGCTGCACTACTGGTGCAGTACGGGCGGACGGCGGTGTTCGGGTTTCACGGGTTTCGGCGGACGGTCCCGGCGGACGGGCATGGCGCGCGCGAGAACACGGTATAGGTACCCGGGACGGATACGCACGCACACGCGCGATCGCGGTTCAGTTACAAAACGTCGCACGACCAAGCGAGACGGAGAGCGAATCGGAGGAATGGGAGAGGAACGAGCTGCACAGTTTGACGGTCGCGTCCGTATTGTCGTCGCTTCTTGCGCGCGGCGCGATCGAGGCGGCCCGTTGTCGCGTGCGTGTGAACCGAACGCGTTCGCGTGCACGTACACGTTGTCCTCCCATCCCCCACCTCCTCCTACCCGAGTGCGGCTAAAAACACTTTTTCCGTCGGCGGTGGGGGGAACGCGCGCACCGCATGATTCACCGCCGCCATGTGCGTGCGATGTCCGATGACGATCGTCGGCGGCGGCGGCCCGTCGGAGTTGACGGGAAAATATCAAAAAAAAAACCGTTGTTACCGCCCGGGGGTGACTCACTGCCGATCACGGTCCTGGGGCCGACGGTAAACGTCGCACCTACGCGCACCCCTGCCGAGGGTTTTTAGTGGTTTTCCGGGGAAACGCGCGATGATTCATCCGTACGTTCGTCGGTCCTGCAACCCTGCAACGACGTTTTCGCAACACCGTGTCGTGTCGTTCAGGAAAAACGGTCGGCGGAAGGAAATCTAAACAAAACTTACTGCTTGCAGTAAACGCCGTGAAAATGTGTGTTCGCCCCGTGACTCGGTCCGAGTCGAGAAATTTTGCGCGCACAGGGGGAGGAGATGCGAAAATATTAATACACAACGCACATATATAATGTATACGCAACGCAATTTTTTCCACAGTCAAAACATAGCGAAAGTACATCGACTACTTCGTAAGAACCCATCTAGTCGTTTTTGAACAACGCTACATACGATAAAAGTTAAATTTTTATTAAAATTTACCCTATCCTTAGGTGAGTTTGTACTCATTTAAGAATTGAAAAAGTTCTCTCAAGAGGGGCTGTCGAGACAAGTGGTGTACACAACACTTTCGTTTCAAAATCACGCGATCAGTGCATATACGTTTTATATATTATACAGATAAGAGCTGATTGTGGAAAAACTTTTATTTTAGTTCAGGACGTACTCCGTTCTTAACTCTTTTTTTTTCAATATCGAATGAATTCTTTATACATTATTCAAGTATAATATAATTGTAGAAACTTCCCATGGTAGCAATATACTCCACCATCGTATGAACGCCACTCCGTGAATATAATTTTAGAAAAATATCAATTTTAAACTTCGTGTACAGAGTGAAGAATATAGTAGTCCTAGAACTACAATGTACAACCAATTTTGTATAAATATTTACGTATTAACGTGAATTTTTAATTAAAAAAAAAAATGAATAGAAATCTCGAATCTACCCCGTTAAATTACGATATTTTATGATGCCGATTATATTATTTGATATAATAAAATTCTCTTTGTTTTTCCTCCCTACCAATAACCTACGAATAAATGCGTACACCATACAACAGCTACCACTGCCCCTATTTTTAAATGTACACACATTTTATTTATACTTTAAGAGTAGTTAATTCCGTATAATAAATATAGATCTACCGTGTTAGCCATTAGACATAAATATAAATACGCACGCGTATAAAATACAAAGCGTGTATCTTCATTTGCGATCATACATCACAGTATTATATACGCGATCACATTAAATGTATAACGTGAAATAAAAAAAATTATCGTAACATGAAAACGTAATATTATATATTACCGATCTAAATGAGTTTTAAATTATTTAAATAGATATAAAAATGATCTATGAACAGTGCAATATGTAATATAGTTTTAAAGTACCAATAAACATATTAGATTTTAGATTCAATCCACATCGTAAGTGCCGTTGAGGAATGACTTACATTCTAAGTGTTAAGACGTATTAAACGAGTTAAAGTTTTGAGCCAGGATTATCGTACAAAAAAAAAAAAAACATTACCGTTAAAAAATAAAACGTATTATATAATTGTGTTTTAACAAATACATTATTTATTTTGATTATTTTAAAAGTTAAAACATATTGATTTTTTTTCTTTGTAGCTATTATCAATAAATCAGTTGTGAAACACTCACAAATTAAAGTGAAAGAGATAACAATAAAAATTCGGAACCTTTCCAACGTTTTAAAGGAAGGAAAATACGACATCTACCCAAAATTTGGCGCAACAATTGTAAATTTACATAGGAATTATCAATACGTTATAATAAATAGTGAAACACATTTAGATTATTTCAACGGCTTTGGTACACTTTGCGTTTGATAAAAGAAAAGTTATTCGAACCTGGTTCAAAACTCTTTTATCTCTGTAACTGCAAGGACCTGCCCGGTGAAATTACAATACATGGAAAGATTTGAGACTGGATGTGGAGTATCCTGGGAATTTCGGGTTTTGATGATGGAGATCATCTAGGGCAGATATCGTCTCTTTGGTCACGATTAGAAAGTTAACACAATAAGCGTGACGAAAAGCAGTATGGTTATGCGATAATATTCTTTGTAAATCGATTAGAGCAAACATTTCATTCTTTTGATATAATAATATACTGTTACATAAGTCTCGCGCACTAATGTTAGATGATGGTGCAGTGTAATCGAATTAATTGTCACCGAAAACTGCTATCGTACACACGATATTTTAATAAAATATCGACTAACAATATAATGCCACATGTTCGAAAACCTTTAGACTTGGAGTAAACTTTAACATTTAACTTTTGTTTCGTGCAGCATATTTTATCACTACCAACATTCGTAATCCAACAAATGTTTACTCTTTGCAGGAGAGAACTATAGTAGTCTCTCTCTCTCTCTCTCTCTCTCTCTCTCTCACACACACACACACACACACACACACACATACACACACAAGTCGTATACAAGCCGCGGCCCGAAACTTTAGCTATAACTTTGCGCTTTACATATTATAATATGTAATATAAATTAACACATAAAGCTGTTCCCCTTTCATAATGCAATTTTATTCGATAAATTTATAATTCATCAAAATATAAAGGCGCTGATTTAAATTAATTAAGACAGTGTGTGCGTGCGCATGCGTGTTATTCGAGCACGTGTATGCGTATCCATAGATATTATATACCTATGTGCACTTTGTCACAATGCTTTCACAGTTGTTACAATAAATTCGCAGTTGTTATAATATATATCAGTAATAAAATATTATACACCATGCATTGTGTCCCGTACACACTATAATAAGAAACTGCTGGCTATATATTTTACGACTTGTCTTACACAATAATGGTTTCCTGCTATGCCTACACTTTCATACGTCTTTCAATATCAATAGAATGTAAATAATGTATTCCAGTGTTGAATTTTATTTTTATTTTTTCAAACCGTTTTTCGTAGCGTCATTTTAACGGTTTCTCACCAGTTGGAGGGAGGAATAATGTCCGGTTAACGTTTCTCCCTCGGCGCACCGAATACTGATCGTTACGGCCCTCTACAATTAACAGATACTCGGTTACAATTTTAATTCGATGCTTATTAACTATGGAAATAATTTATGTGCGGATTTGAATGCATTTAAAACCAAAATATGTGTACATAAATATGTATTTATTTTTATTCAAATATGTAATTAAAAATACTAGATACCTATGTAAAAAAAAAATTGATTTTTAGTAAAAACTATAAACTAGATTATACCCAACACATTTAAGCTATAACACAGATTATTAATTATGATATTATTATTGAATCACACATTAAGTTATATACCTCAGCAAATTTATTAACCTAATTTATTGAAGTATAGGATCCTTGTCGTCAACAAAACGATGAGCAACCATGTATTTTTTTAAATTTTTAAAAAGAAATTGACTTCGATTGGGCCGCAGTACGTTCTTATAGTGGCTAAAGGACTTTTCTACATCAATAGACGTTATAGGTGCAAATGTGAAGACTTTTAATTCAGTAAAACAACTGAAGCAAGCCTCACGATATACGACTAGTACAGTCAGTAATTTCTAGTATATCAGATTTTACGGCAATAACAGCGATTTTTTTTAAATATTTAATAAAAATATATAATAAAAGTAAAAATATGTGCAAAAATGTACATCATCTCAAATAACTAAAAATATGTAGTATTAACCATATTTTAAAACATTCAGATACTCCTAAAATATACTTACCTATATAGAAGAGTAATTTGGTTCAGATCAATTATGATAAATATGCATACATAGATATACATACAAATCCGCACCCTAGTAATATATAATAATTATAATCTGTAGTTCGAGATTTAAAAATAAAAAGTTATTAGTTTTTACAGTCTAAAGGGTTTCCCAATTTTAGTTAGCGTTTGCGTGTGTGTTCGGGTTCAAAATTTATTTTTACAGGTTTTCCAAAGCATCCACGTTCTAAAACTCTAAGTAATGAACAAATTCATCTTAAATTCATTCGACTATTCTATTGGTTTTGTTTTTCGTTTCCCGAAATTTCTGATAATCTTCTAGCTTTTAATTTGCGCCGAATCCTGTTTTAATTCTTAGTTACTGTTTCATAAATATTTCCACAACCAGAAATTACTACTCCTTTAATATCATCAAATATCATATTTTACTCGAGAGCACGGATACAATGATAATAGTACACATATTGATCATTACGTTTATTTCAGTGCATCGTTGTTAAAACCAGTGCTTATTAAAAACGTTTGATGTTGTCAAGACGTCAACCTTTCGAATTTGAAGAGAATAATAAAAATATAATCATAAAACGTTGAAAAAAACGAAATTCATATTTGCTTAAATAAATAGCGTTACTATATTCAGTTTAATCAAAAATATTCGTATGGTTCTGTTTCAGCGCGCTTGTGTAATAATTGATCTTGTAGAAAAAGAATATCATCCGCAAGAATTTTCCGAAACGCATAATGTTTATTTTCACTGTCATTTCAACATTATTTTCTCGACTTATTGGCATAGTTTTTGAAAAGTAAAACTCGTGTGTCTGTTGTTCAATATATCTGTGCAGAACGGTTTGAACAACCTCAATTCTTTCTATCGAACATAATGGGCTTAAAGTTAAAAGATGTATTAATAAATGTTCACGAAAAAACACTCGGAGAAAATAAAAAATTCTGTTGATCGCTATTGTTATCATAATACGCCAACGCCGCGCCGTGAACAATCGCTTCTAATTAGAACCAATTCGGTTATGACTATGTGCAAACAACAATTCAAAACGATCATAACGTCTTTAGTCACATTGATATTAATATACTCGTTTTGGTCACGCGTTAATTTTATTTGACTTTTAAGTACTGAAACGTGATGTCTGAATGTTTTAAATATATGAATAATGAGCGGAAACAATAATATTTTCAAGCGAAAAAGAATACGCCAATTCAAGTACTTGTTGTAATTACCATTCGCACCTAATCTCCTTCAATGTTTGAATATCGTATAAAATTCAAGAACCATCGGTCGTACTCTGAAGATCGCAGATGTGGTTTCGGAAAACATTTAAAAATCTAAAAAAAAACACCCAAATCGTCGAGAAGAAAAATATGAGCGTTTCAAATCCGGTATGCGAATCGTTTTAAAAACCATCATTCAATCCACAAAATCGTCTTATCTCTTTATGTATCGAGTTTAAAGTTCAATTGTCACGTTAAAACTAAATCACAATACTGACTGTGTAACCAGAATAGGACCAACTTTCCATACCTAAAATCCAACGTTTTATTACCATTCTATTTTGTTTGTGTTTAATCCAATACATGATATTACCGGCATATTATGGCCTGTAAATGTTTTTTTCAACTATTTTACTACGTCTTAAAATAAAAATACATTATGTTGACAGAGTCAATGGTTCTTTTTTTCTCTTAAGACATGTTATTATAGTTCTTTTGTTTGTGACAATACTACGTTTTGGATTACATCAACCTTTTATAATTATAAAAAAAAAATCTTCTCAAATGTTGCTCAAAATAAATGATGTTCTGTAATAGAAAAAATAAATCTAAATTTTCGTGCAAACATTTATTACAAGTACAAATCATAAATAATTGAAGCAATCTGAGAAAAATGTACGAGATTCAAGAAAAACATATTTAATGTGGCTAATATACCATAATACTAAATAAAAAAAATTAATGTTACGTTTATTTAACAATTTATTCATTATACTCGTAATTTATTAAATATACTTACACGTATTGTTAAGATAGAGCCAAAAATATTGTAGATTACTCTGAAATACAGCTCTGCGCACGCCTATAGACATATGCATATAATTTTAAACGATAAATTGTATTTCCCTACAGAATATCGTTTTAATTTACCGGTTAAAATATTGTATGCATTTTTTTGGATAAGCCGTTAGTACTCGGGATAGCAATATAATTGAATACCAAATCAGTGCGCGACGGTTATTAATCGGATTTCGCTTTGCCGAACAACCAAAAGTAATCACGATGGTTGTAAAATTAATCGAAAGTAATTACATTGATTAATTATTAAATGATTATTTATTAACTATTATACTGAAACAAAAATGTAATATTACGATTACCACGGTTGGGTAATGCTGGTTAATTTGGTTAGCCTTTAATATTGTCATTATGGTAGAATAATTAAATTTACGAGTGACGGTTGAATAATTTGCATAATTCATAATTTTCTAAACTGTTGAAATTCGTGTATTTGGACCATTAAGACCAATTAGGCAAATAATAAGAATTTCAAAAATATAACATAGATAAAAATGCTTTGGAAATGTTCTTGAGAAAAAAATTAAAAGCTTAATAGTAATAGCTATTTAATAAATGTATTGTTTTTAATTTATTAATAAGTTAAATTTGACAAGAATTTTGATGTCATCATGAATAATATAAATATTATAATAATGTAACAATGAGACGGCGAAAATTATCATTTTGATATATTTTTCTTCATTTTTTAAATAATTAGGTTTATTATTATATAAATTTTTTTTTTATTAAATTAAATCAATTGTTTTTTATATTTAATCTAATTCATTTGAATGTATATTTTACTTATAACTTAGAAGTTTAAATCATTGTAATAATATGATAATACTGTGTATATTTATAATTTATTATACGAGTACAACCAATCATATTCATCCACTAAATTATTATCAATTCAAAATAAAATAGGAGTTTCTTCTATAATTATATAAAATATTATTAAAATATATATTTTGCACTCGTACGCTAATTATTTTAATCAATAATAATAATTAAACAGTTTACACGAACATCTGAGAAGATCATATGAAAATCGTAGAAAATATTATAGTATAATAAATACTATTTAAATTAGTATTTTGAACAAATACCACTCGGACACATGTGTGAAAGTTCGTTATTTTAAATATTTAAAATGTGTATCATCAAGATCTTCAAATAAACATTCTTAGTATTGGAACATTTCAAACGAACAATCTTTTATACTGAAAACCTTACAAACTTACAGAAATCTGTTCAGCATTTTTAGGAATAATTACAACAAAGTTTTAATGAACTTCCACTAAATTGAGAATTATTATCAAACATTTTTATTCTCTATACAATACAAATTAAAAAAAAAATAAAAAAAAAAAAACAGGAGAGAATCTGATTTCAAACAATCATTCGTGAGTTTAATATTTTCATTATAATTTAGTCAATTTTCTCAGTTTTATGACTAAAAATAAAAAATATGTTTATTATTCACTATATTTTCAAGATCACATTTAATATTTTAGATACATATCTTTACCAATAAATGTTTGTAATATAGCTTTTAATTTCAATTTAAAATACTATAGAATATAATATAGAATTGTATGAAATACCAATTTTCATCAGTAGTTTTTTACATTATTAAATCGATAGCAATATTTTAACAATTTATTATTTTATCGGAAACATTACATTCTGTTATTTTACAAGAATTAAAAAATAACCTTCTCACATTAATGAAGTACGAGAGGAATTATTTTCCAGTAGAAAGCTTCCTATGATGTATACAATGTCCAGGACTTAAAACTCGATAAACGTTGTATGTACAATACGTGTATTTTATCTGATAATTTAATAAGTTGAAATTCATAAATCATTTAAATACGAAAATATGATTTGTAATAATAATATAAACGTATTTTTCAATAAACACACGGCAATTATCCGATCGGTTGATCGAACATACCCATAACGATTTGGAAATAAGAACTGTTTGAATGTATTTTTTAAAAATATTTAATACAAGTTGTAGTACAATCGCCATCTGTATATAAATCCGTGATACAGGAACTGCAATAAATATCAGAATGGTGTATATAAATTGATGAAGTTGCAAAATGAAAACAAAATTAAAGACACAAAGTGAGTTCTATAAATCTCATAATAAGAGAGTACAATGTATTTGTACGATATTATCTTTGTTGAATACGCATTTGTTTAAACAATATTTTCGTCAAGGAAAAAAAAAAATACCAACTGTGACGAGCTATTATTGTTTTTGAAGAATAAAGTTTTGTAAAGTATTTTGTCTCAGAACATTAAAAGTAAGTTCTGTCACCAAAAAAACTGACACCCGACAAACATTTTTATCAAATGAACGGCGAGAAAAAATGTTTCATAACATTTTATCTTTTTTTCATTTTTGTTTTCCTTGTTTTAACTTGTACTCATTTATTCTGAAATACGACTTGACCTTTTAGAAACCGTATATTACCGTGCTCAATACTTGTATAACTAAATGCTTGATTTTTTTTTCCGATAAAAAAATAAATTATCTTTCACTGCTCTGTTGGCGGACACGTCTTATAAAATACATCGAGAATAATTCAAGACAGTTCTATAGAATTTTATTCGACGATTATAACATAATGGCACGCGTATGAAGCAGATTTACGATTTTTAAATGCATTTATTTCGTGTAAAAACATCGCTATGCGTTATATTGAGTGTACTACGAGTACCGAAATATATTACGAAATCGGATAGATCTGAACGATATAGATGTTATACGTTCAATATATTTATGCTTAGTTCAGTCCACAACGGTTTGTACAGGAAAAACTCGTGACGCCATCGAACACCTTACCGATCCAGGATGCTAACGTTTCCGTTAAATATATGTACGATCCGAATAAAAATAATATCAATACATGTTTATACAGTTATTCTTGAACGTCTAAGATTTTCGTAGAACACTATTTCAACGAATCCGTTTCTTTGTCTCGGAAGCCACTTGCTTTTATTGCTTTTATAACAAAATTCCTTCTCGTTTTTCCCGACCTACCTTCCATGAATCTATCGTGTAATCGATAAGAATCCTTCGTAATTTAATGGATGATGATAAAATTATATTATATTTATATCACGTTTACACTTCGTATGACTATGTGACAACATCAATATTATATTTCTAATAATTACCTTCGAGGAAAACTTTGTTAAAACGTGTGACTGCGTAACGCGTATACTACTTTTTTCTGTATTTAGTAAAAATAAAAGAAGAAAAAGAAGTTTCGATTGAATATCCAACAAAACATCTCATCCCTATGTGTATATATCCCTTCCAATAATTATTTTCCTTTTATATTTTGTTAATACCGTTTTTTCTCCAATCTCTGTTCTATTTTCCAGTGATTTTTTACCACTTCCATCACAATGTCTAAAAAATATTTATTTTTATTAGATTCATTATTGTATGTGAATACGTACAACCTCTATTGGCGTATTATCTAATACTTCGCGTATTCTTTAGTAGGAATAACTCCAGTCTCCAAGCAACAGCCGTTGTTTTTATGTGATGTCGTTTATGTATTGATTTGCATGAATTCTCTCCATCGTGTTGCCTGTCCGAATGATCCTTTTGATCTATTCACTCGAGACCAGCCCAACTTCATTCAATGTTCTTTCAAGCCCCCGCTGCGCATAATCTATTTCCTGATTTCATGTACCCGAGAGCATTAATAAATCTTTGAAAACGATACCAATAGCGTAGCGATGTTTACGATGAAATATTGTTACCACATCTAAAACGTTAAGACCAGAAGAAAACTACATGTGTCTGATTATCCAGATTCTAGCAACGAGCTAAATAGCTTAAATTTGACCAAACATTTTTCAGATATAATATATACTATTTATCTTATAATTTAATCAGTTGCAACACATAATTTTCTTGACGAAGTTTAACCACAATACTTTTTTCCAAAATCGTTTTATTTATTAAATATGAATAATATAATACTGATAATACAGTATATTAATAATAAATTATCTGACTGTAGAATAATCTTTTCCTCCATAAACGACACCCTTGATATGCTCAATTTTCATAACACGAATGTAAGCTGTTTAGCCTCCAATACCAGACCAACACATTTTGTTCTGATTTTTCCTCGTACAACATTTTTACATTATATCATACTTTGAATGTTATCCATGACGTTCATTGTGATTTCCTTATAGCAGTTAATGTTATACATTTTAATGTAATTCCAATGGCCGATCAGCGTTAACTAAACAAAAAATTAAATAAACGTTACCAAACACCTTCGGTGTCGGTGAAAATGAACTATGACAATACGAGTACCGCTTATTCTTTCCGTGTCGTACTGTTTGGCCGTGCATTCGTGAAAATGCAGAGCCGTTCCGTTGAGCCGCGACGCATAATCTATTATCCGTTATATGAGTTGAATAGATCCGAAGAAAAACAAACATAACTCACATATCATAAGACCTGAACAATGTAATAAATTATCGTTATAATTATTATTTTAAACTGAACACGATGAAAAACGAAACGGCAAAGCGTAATATAACATTATATGCGTGAAGTGATATCGTGTGCGCTTATGTTACATTGATTTTAGATGAGAGAACATTATGATTAATAAGAACAGTTGAAATGTATGCATATAATTGTATCCGATGTGTGAATGTACATTTTAATTCCTTAGTTGCTTAAGCTGTTTCGGAATAAACCTTTCAGCTTACTAATAAGAATAAAGGGAGAAGTCTTTAATGTCTTAATTAAAAAAAATTACCTAAAACTATTTGACTGTTAAAATATCTTAAATGCATTTATATTACAATAATAATTAACAATAGTAATTTTAATAAATTCAGAGCTATAATAGTTAGCGATGACGATGCTGGTACAGTGGACGGTATGCTTTAATGAAAATTTTCAGTAAATTATCATAATTATGATAAAAAGTGAATAATTACATTAGTGATGGGACGTTCCATTGTTATTTCGTTATCACAAAGGTATACCTTTACATAGTTAATCAGAATGTTGCATTAACTTCAAAACGTAGTTCTGTTGGTCTGCGCTGACGAAAAAAAGCTTTGTCGTTAATTTTTCTACTGTTCTACCACGGTGATGATTATATATACACTTGCGGTGACAAGATGCCGCGAAACCGATCAGTTGTTGACATATTGGTCAATTTTTGGTCACAAACATTTTTTCAAAGACAAGTGTTTGGAGTAGATCATACGTTTTTTCGTCGTGTCTATTTTAGTATTAAAATTTGTGATCGAAGCTTCATTCACGGACCACAATAAGTTTTGTCTGAAACATTCCCTCTCTCTCACTATCGCTTGCTCCTAACCGATTCTATAAGATTTATAGGCTACCTCCAGTGTTCGAAATAGATAACTAGTAATTTATCTAGATAAAGATAAAAATGACTATACTAATTCTTATCTAGATACAGATAAAGATGGTTATACTAAATTTTATCTAGATAAAGATAAAAATAAGTACATTTTTATATAGATAAATATGAGATAATTTCATGTTGGATTTTGAAAATATTCAAGATACTACAGCCTACAGGTATTAGGTTAAAAAAAATCATAATTACAAACATTTTAAAATTAATATAATTTTTTAAACTCATTTCAAACATTAATAAACATAAAATATTAAATTATTTTTGTTTTAAATAAACTTCATTAGAAGATGATAAATCATTCTCTAACTTAATATAAAAAAATCGTAGATTTGAAAAATAAAATAATAATATATTTCTGTCTTTTTTTTTTTTTAACAAATTTCAAACATTTTAAAAATAAACAAATAATATAAAGAGTTATTTTTTAAAAATAAACTTCATAAAAAGATTGTAATCTTGTCAATTGTGTAATAAGTATATGGTGTACAGAAAAATGTAAAAATGAAAATATAAAAATATTTTAAATTTTCAAATTTTAAATTTATTCCATTTAAATAAATTATCTAGATAGGTACTCATAGATAACTTGGATTTTATCTAGATGAAGATAAAGATAACTGAGTATAAATTTATCTAGATAAAATAAAAGATAAATAATTGTTATCTAAATAACTTATCTAAATAAATGTATCTAGATATTTCCCAACACTGATTACCTCATAGCACTAAGCTTGTGTTCGTGTAACACAATGTACTTCATCTGACCTAGCACCATTGATCGCAATAAATATCATTTGTTTACACACAAACTATCATTATATTGATAATTTCATCGCTGAAACTCACAAAATGTATATGTTATGTGTTTTTTTTTACATATAACAAAGTCATTAATATTTAATAAACAGGATTGTATTACAGTGTGTACATCGAAAAAGGATATTGTAGTACTACGTCAGTATAATGTTTAAATACCATGTAAAAAGAAACTTGAAAAAATTAAAAAATTAAAAAAATATTACGGAATAATGATTGAAATCGTATTACAATATTTAATTTATTATTTAAACACAACCAACATTGTCTTGGTTGCTTGTTAAAAATCACTTTATATAATTTATACATAACACGAGTACATGCGATTTACATACATATTATGTTTATAATATCAAAAGGCGTTATTTATGTTACGTTTAATGCAATCTATCATCGAAATACACACAGTTACTCGCGATAAAATCGTTTTAGTAATTTGAGGTGTTATAACGTTTATATCATTTTTCGTAGCCTTCTACTTTACCTTAGTTTACATAATAGGTCATTTAGCGTCTAACAGCGTCAGCGATACTCGATAGTTTTCATATTATTTCAATCTTTACGATAACTTACAAAACGTCTTTCATGTCGACAATTTTATTATTTTAATATTGTTTCCGACTGTGAAGGCGGGTTTGTAAAATAAAAACATTTTTTCTTAAACTAAAACGTTCTAAATTAGTTTTATATTTCTGATTGTTCTTTGCAAACAGCAAATATCAAATCTTTAGTTACCAGTTTCATTACTTTTAATGTACACGGCATATTTAAAAGTAAGTCTAAAAAATAATTGCGAATCATACTCAACTGTATTCTCGAAACGAAAGTATACACCTTGGTTAACTTGAAATCGTTGATACTTAGAACTTTTTATCCGATCCCCAGAATTTCCTATACAAACAATACGAAAAAATCTTGTATTGTGTCTCGAATATTTTCGTTAATAACTCGAAGTTCCAAGTATTATAAAACTATGATATTTACCTCATGCATTTATGTATAATATATATGTATGTACAGATGCATTATAATGAACTGAAACGATTTATTGAAAACAAAACAGTGCTCAGTAATGAACTTTTTGAAGCTATAAAATAGAACGATTCACTGCAAATGCTGTGACCAACAACAAAACTTAAACTAAAATAACTTACTTTACTAAGTAATCTACCTACTAATACTTACTTTTTAAATTATACATCATATATCGATAACAAATAATTTTTATTTTATGTTTTAATAAATACATAGGAATATAAGTTCAGTCGTTGTCGTGTGCACACGTACTCGTATATTACCGTACGTCTTGTCCCTTATCGCTGGTTACAGTGTAATATTGCTTGATCTAACACTTAAAATGGTTTCGTGTCATATTTGTGCGATTTATTTAAAACGGGCTGAGCCCAATACCGTTACGTGTTTATCGTTCAACGGTATTTTCCACATGCAATGCGTTCAATTAAACCAAAGCGATCTCGACCGTCTAATTTCCGAGACAAAAACTTGGTCGTGCTCTAACTGTTTAAAGAAAAAATCTACGGTTTCTCAGTCTGATAGCACGTTTTCTTCGGATCTTAAGGTAATAATAAAACAATTAAATGTTTTAAAATTTGAACAATCTAAATTGATTAACCTCGTTAATCAACAAAATTCAAAGTTAGACTCTTTTGAACAAAAATTCACTGAAGTATTTTCTCAAATATCTACTATCAAAGAAGACAATATTCTTCTCCATAAGAGCTTAAATAGTTTGTCCGTTCGGCTCGAAGCCCTTGAACTCAACCGCCCCATTACTGAAGAAGGCTCATTTTCGGACTTCATGGACCGACAAGCTCGTTCTTAAAACGTAATTTTATTTAATGTTCCTGAAGTCTCCAAAAATTCCGATATTTCCAACATTTCAACAGTCGAACGTATTCTTAATAAACTAGTTTCGGACGTCAAACCAGTCATAGCTCAGCGACAAGGCAAGCTTGGTAGAAAGACACGCCCTTTGAAAATTTCACTAAGTTCAGCCTCTGATGTTTTCAAGATTCTGGGTTAATCAAAAAAATTAAAATCTGATGAAATTTTCAAAGAAGTTAGAATAACTAGTGACAAAACTCCCAAACAACGTTTGTTTTTTCAAAATCTACGCAATGAATTAAATAGAAGGCGTTTTAATGGCGAGTCAAATCTAACAATTAAATATCTTAAGGGCATTCCATCAATTGTCTCTTCTACGGTTCAAAAAAACTCATAAGTTTCGCCGAGTTTCAACTATATTATCAAAATGTTAGGAGTCTGGTTTCAAAATTAAATACTCTCACTCCACTTTATTTTACTCGCATTTCTAGTTTTGATATTATTGCTTTCACTGAAACTTGGCTCCATCCATTCATATCTACTGCTGAGTTAAACTTCGATAACTACACAGTATTTCGCTGTGATAGATGTTCACTCAACAGCTCAAGTGGTCGAGGCCGAGGTGTGTTGATTGCAATTAAATCTACCTTAAATTGTAAACTTTTAAATGTTTCTGTAAAAAGTGTTGAACACGTCTTTGTACAACTAAATTTAGGTCCTAATATTTTGATTCTAGGTTGTTTATATTCCACCTCTCTCTCCTTTATCCTTATACGAACAATTTTTTGCAGCTGTTAATGGACTTTTATATCTAATCCAAAAGCTAAATTTATTTTATTAGGTGATTTTAATCTACCGTCTTTAAATTGGTCACCTGATACGTTGCCAATAATTTGTAATTCTCCAATAGACTCATATTTTATTAGTATGTTATCACAGTTTAATTTTAATCAATTTAATTTAATACGCAATCACAATAATGTTACTTTAGATTTAGTCTTATATATATCATATATAGTCTATCCATATGATATAATTTATGATTTTAAAAATTGTGATTACATCAAAATCGTTAATTACATCGGCGACTCACTTAATATTATCGACTCTACCTCATCCGATATCAACGCCGTAATCGACCATCTATATAAAATACTGCACGATGCTATATATATTTTTGTTCCTAAAAGACATATAGCATGTATATACATTAATGCTAGGTGCCCAATTTGGTATTCCAAATCTTTAAAATTACTTTTAAAAGAAAAATAACCTCCCACTATAACTATAAAAAATATAAAAACATCGATGATTATATTAATTTCTCTCGCCTAAGGGCTAAATGTAAAAGACTCGCTAAATCTGATTATAAAAATTATATAAATAAGGTCCAGTCTTCTATAAAAAACAATCCAAAATATTTTTGGTCATTTGTTAAAAATTCTACTAACAATAATGCACTTCCTTAATCATTATCTTTAGACACGGTACAGATATCGTTAATCTTTTTGCTAAATATTTCTCTGATGCCTATTCTAATGTACATCCCCCTCCTAATTTTTCATCTCTAAATACTAATAACATAAATTTAAATTACGACTTAAATATAAATTCCGCCTCCTTCACTGAACTCGATGTTCTTAATTTAAACTCCAATCTCAAACTTAGTTCTAATTCAGATCCAGACGGTATACCTTCTATCTTTTTATATAATTGTAGATTTATCTTAACACTGGTTTTAACTAATATATTTAAATTATCTCTTAACAAAGGAATTTTCCCTTCAGTTTAGAAAACTTCTTTTATTTCGCCAATTTTTAAAAAAGGTGACATTTCTCTAATTTCAAATGATCGCCCTATCTCTAAGTTATCTGTTATACCGGAATTATTTTCACATTTAATATCGTCAAAATTATTAAACTATTGCTCATCATTACTTTTAATTCATCAATATGGATTTATACCTAAACGATCTACTTGTAATAATTTAGCTGTGGTGAAAAATATTATCCTCCAGTCTTTTGAAGCGAATGTACAAACCGATATTATCTATACCTACTTTTCTAAGGCATTTGACCATGTTAATCATGTAATCCTTATTAAAAAACTTCGGTTATTTGGTTTCTCTGGTCCCCTACTTAATTGGTTTCAATCTTTCTTATCAGGACGTCTCCAAACCGTTAAATATCTAAATTTTACCTCTACGCAGTTCACTGTTCCTTCTGGTGTTCCTCAAGGTGACCACCTCTTAACTCTTCTTTTCAATATATTTATAAATGATCTTCTTAGTGTTATCGCAAATTCCAATATCCTTCTCTTTGCTGACGACGCCAAATTAGTAAAAATTATTAAGTCTGAGCAAGATGCTATTAATTGACAACTGGATATTAATAGCTTACACTTGTGGTGTAATGAGAACCATCTATTTTTGAATTTTAGCAAATGTAAACTTATGAGATTTCACCTAATAAAGAAACCTTTTAATTTTCAATACTCAATTTCTACATCTAATATCGAGCTAGTTAATCAATTTAATGATTTAGGTATAATTTTTGATCTAAAATTAAATTTTTCTTTTCATACCGAAATGATCAAAAATAAAGCTTTCGTAACTTGGGTTTCCTAAAACGTACTTGTGGTACATTCTCAGATCCTGTTTCCTTAAAAATCCTCTACTGTTCTATTGTCCGTTCTCACCTTGAGTACTGCCCCCTTCATCTGGATAAATAATACATCAAAGCAAAATACTATGCTAGTCAGGGGTGGATTTAACAATTTTCCGGCCCTATGCCAAATTAAATTTGCCACCCCTATCTTAAAAAAACTTACTTCCTCTTTAATAAAATATCCTCAAATAAATTAATTTTTTCAATACCTACTTAATATGCAATTTTTTCTTATTATAGTATTACGAGACATTTCTTAAACAATAAGATAAGCTATAATACAATACTATCGTCGTTGTCGTAGACGAGTTCCTGGGAAAATATAAATATTATTTTGTTAAAAATAAACAAATAAAAAATCCACAATTTCAAGATTTTGAAGTGATAAATACAATTTTAAAAATTAAGTACCTAATTTTACAAAATCAAAATAAATTTTCAACATAATTTTGCCACCCTCCAAAATTTGCCGCCCTATGCGGCCGCATAGTTCGCAGTGCCTTAAATCCGCCCCTGATGCTAGTATCTGTTCAAAATAATTTTTTACGTTTTATCTCTTTTAAATTTAACATCAACAGACCTCTTCGCAGCACGTACATTAATGTTTTAAATTTTCTTAATATATCTTTACTCTCTGATCGTCGTTCCTTTTTACTCTATAAATATTTGCAAAAGCTGATATTAGGTTTAATTGACTGTCCTGAAATTCTTTCTTTAATCCGTTTTAAAATTAATAATCTTAATACTAGAGATCCAAAACCTTTCTATCCTCTTTTCTCATCAAAAAATTATGTACTTAACTCTCCTGCTAACCTTTTGATGGCTGCGGGAAATACTTATGTCTTTAATTATATTTATATAATTTTTTAGTTATATTTATTATGTATTCTATATTTAATTCTAAGTTTTCTTATTATATACAATTTTAAACTAAGATAAATTATAATTTATTATGTTATATTAGTTATCTTCTGCACACGATGTTTATACTATTATGTTTTAGGACTCACGTCCGTTAATAAATAAATAATATATTATACTGTTTTGAAAAACTACATATTTTGAAATTTTATTTGGATAACTCGAAATTTTTTTCTAGTATATTCAACTTTGAGTTAATCAAGTTTGACTGTATATATATATAAGTATGTATGTGTATTAAAATAAATCATAATCTTTGGTGGCTGAACCATTGTAGTTATAATTCTATATCGTACAAGTGCATCCCTAACTTATTAAGGTCGTACACTTTATAATAATTTTTACTTTCGCAAGTAACTAATTTCGTTTGCGCATATATAAGCTATATGTGACTATGAGACGAAAGTGTCGAGGTTAAGTCATTCACTCTAATGTGGCAAATGCAAAGTTTTTAGTGAAAAAGGCAAAACTCAACTGTTGATTATCGCACATTAGACACCTGTATTATAATCACTCAACAACGTATATATATATATATATATATATATATATATATATATATATATATATATATATATATATATATGTATATAATGCACAAAACCGTACTTAAATGTGTAATGTTTCAAGATGATATTCTCGGTTCACAATTGGTTCTAGAAAATCGTTTTGTTTTATTATCATGAATGCGTGAGACATAATTTATTATAATTTATCATATTAGAGGAATAAATCAAATTAAAAAAATGAATGTTTTGAATGACAAATACTGTTAAACACTAGTATTTATTCAACGTTTTTGAACGTACTCTGATATCCATAATGGGCAAGTCAGAAGTCTACCACTTAATACGACGTAATACTTAAAAGTGAGAGCATTAAAATGTAGGAATAACATTCCGTGGATAGCCGATGATACACGTGATTATGTTATGAATGATCGTGTCCGTGAATCTACAAATAAAATAATCATTTCTTTACGATTTTTAGACAGTAAACCTATCTTGCGAGGTATTCAATGTGTATTCATGGTAGAGAATATTTTTATTATTTTAAAGAAGAGACCATTAGATGTAACGTTATTATTTTTCCTTTAACTTACTTTAATACATTTTCTTTGTTCATGTATTCTTCAGTACAATGCAACATATTTTTCAAGACATATATGATTTCTATATTCTACATGACGTTTCGATAGCTAAAAGCACAGAATTCCGTTGTCTCATGAACTTCTATATTTTTATAATTTTCATTACCTACAAGTTTATCAGTATCATTGATGTTATTATTATAGTTCCGTGTAAAATAATATTACATCACATTGATAGTTGATATACTATACGTTGTGTTTTGTTATACTTTCGTTCAAATACATCTTCTAACTACCACACACACACATATATATATATATACATCTTTGATCAGCTAAAGTATCATATGGAGCAGTCCGGTATGATACCACCGTTTTGCTATTTTCTTATTCAAGAACTAACGATTGTTCGTACGAACACGTCATATAATTGTGCAATTTTTGTAATAATTTACTATGAAATTCAGAGATAATTTTCTGAATCGCGACTTCGTTCCTATTCCGATGATTTTTAGACGATTTTCAAATAAACCCACTGGTTTCCGGTCGTATCCCCTGCAAAATCGCCCATACAGTATTGCGTACATTTTTTGCAGACACTCGACCTTTATTTAATTTTAACGAAAACGATTGTCAATATTCGTCGTCGAGCAGCATATTTTTTTTGCCATCCGCGCAGTTGTACTCAAACGTCACATATCACGATAAAAAATTAAAATTAAAAATTCCATGTTTACTTTGATATTTGCCGACAACTATATAGGTTACACGTCAAACGCGGTCTGGCCTACAACACTCGAAATCTCAACAGTATACAACACGATATCTTTCCGTTTTTATCCGTAACGAGCAAACGCGATTCGTAAATAATTGGCTAGAAAACAAGTCCCGTTTTTTATACACATACGTATATATTTAGTAAAACATATATTTTGTACCACACGTTCGCGCAACATATCGATAACATGGTCGCACTTGACGAATTTGGCTGTGCATGATGTTTTAGGTATCTGTAGGGAACGTTTAGAAACAAAATTGAAAGGAAAAACTCCAACAAATACATACACGATTTGTTGTATTGTGCAGAATCATCCGAAGAAAATGTGTCTTATCATTTCGCTGCAGTTCATTTTCATATCATCCGAACCCGACGATTTCTGCTACTATAATAATAATAATAATAATAATAATAATAAAATGACTGTTGAGCTTGGCTGTGGTAACGCGCATCGTGCCTGTCTCGATAAAATTACACAAAATATTCGTGTACGTAATATTAATTACAACACCGAATGGCGTTATAAATTAATTTTACACAATATTAAATGTAACTTACCTTCGAATTACACGCGGGTATGCACGATAATATCGTTATGATAATATGAGGTATTTCACGTGTATATCAATTTTCACGGTCTTATCCTTCATCCTATATAGTTTACATAAAATGCGTTCACTTGAACGGTTCTTCTTCATATCCAAACCCGATGGATTTACGGTACTATAATAATAATATGACGGTTGAGTTTGACAAATGCAGTACTGTGCCATAAGTACATTTCCACTAATTAATTATTTTAGCTAATAGTGGTCATTACGTCTTTTTTGTACTTTTTCTACAATAATGTTTTATACAAATATACAAACAAAACAGAAAACATACACTACATTTTGTATGTGTATATAATTTTTATTATTATGACACAATCGAGGGTCCGAGAGGCCATTGCCCCTTTGTCTCCCTGACAAGTCCAACCCTACATACATACATGTATAACGTATGTATGTACATTGTACGTCTGTGACATCGGTGTATTTATTACCAATGCAAAATGGAATACACTGATTCTCGTACGCGCAAAATAATCCTCTTTAAACAGTATGTTTTAACTGAAAATGAACCGGAGGTACTAATTTAGGACTTGTGGTTCTAAGCACCCTCCTCCGATTTTCACCAATACCTACATTGATCAACATTTTTAAGCAACCATCACTAAATTAAGTCATAAAAGCTCTAAAATACCGGTGATTTAAGTGAAGAACGTCCCCGACTTTTCGATATTCAATGAGAAACTAATATCGTTCACGGGTATTAGCAATTTTTCATTGAAGTCCAAACCATCGTTTATCTAATAGCCCGGCCCAAAAATCGCAGTAAAATAATCGATTACTTAATCGATATCGATGCAAAGTTGTAATCTTTTCGGCCGCACTGCAACCGCCAATACAAGGTAGTAATTAGAAATGCCCATTATTCTACGGTCTTTGCCGATATTTCACACACTCCGGTCGAACTTAACCTCATGGTCACGCGTACGGCCAATAACAGAAAGAGCCATCGCCACTCACCATTGTTCCGTGTAGGACTGGCTCTCGATCAAAATAACCAAGAAATCTCCATGATTAATACAGTGCTCCACTTTTCTGTGGTTATCGAAAAGAACCACACGCAAGAGAGCCGGCCCCGATTCCACACGTGTTAAGCATATGGCCATAAGCGTAACAATTGCAGTGAACAGCCTAGGTGAATTGAATACGGCGAGGATCGTTGAACTGAATAGTGCATCAAATATCGTGGCCTCCCGGCTAGATGTGCACTATACTATTTCTAAGTAGCATACAACAATTAACCACTACTGTATCGCATTGCAGTGATTATTGCTACTTAATGTATTTTGGTGAAACACGAGGTACATCGATAGGCCCTATAACGTTTTAACACACATTAACCTGTCTCAAAGTAAAAAGCAAAATTATGTTCGTCGATGATGTAGCACTAGTCGATTTCGAAGATGATCGGAAACAATTGAAACAAACTGACGAAATTGCCTTACAGTATACCTATGATAGGATTGGAAAATATCTGTTTTCATTTAACATAAATAAATCGGTTTACTTGCTAATAGTATCGGTTCGTTCACAACTTTTTGTTGGATATAACTTTTATAATACATAGTTATGGAATTTGTATGTCAAATTGCTACTGTAAACCAATTCAAACGGTATTAACTTTAAAATATTTAGAGGTGACTAAAGATTTTAATCTGAAATGATTAGAACATATACAGGGTATCGAAAATAAAATGCGGAGCGTAAATGCATTTACGCTCCGCATTTTATTTTCGATAAATCATGTTTTGTCCTACAAAATTCGATTTCTTAATAACTCAACTACTCGTATAAAACAAATATACATTGTCATATTCTAGTGTATGACATAACATGTTGGGGAGGCTCAAATAGAACATATATTATTTCATTGTATAATACCCAAAAAAAACTATAATGCATGTAACGTACTCACTACTGTTAAAATACTCCTCAGAAAAATTATTGAACAGTACAAATACATTATTTGTCTATGAAAATACATTGGACAAAGTATAAAAAAAAATGTATACAAAACCACACGCTTAATATTAAAAAAATAATAGACAATAAAACAAAAAAATACATTAGACCACCATATACATTATTAACAACTTCGAAAAATTTCTCCGATGACATCGGTAAAACTATGTATATTCAATAATTTAAATAATGAAGTAAAGGCTAACAAAACGTGTATGTATAAAACGATCTACTAATACTTATGATAAAAATAAAATGAAAAAAAAAGCAATCAATAAAATATTTACTTAATGGAACTTGCTCAATAAAAATATATATATCAATAAAATTTTAAAAATTAAATATGTTTTTATAAAATACCTTACCTTTATATAACGCTGTCGTTAATTGTATTATTGAAATATCTATTATTAAGTTAGGTATTAGTCATGTCATATTTTAATTGTATGAAAATGTAATTATGAATCAAATTATATATCCATGAACTCTGTATACCAGATACGAGCAATAGCTATTATTAATGTAGTTTATGTATTAATTTGTAATTGGCTTGGCTGAAGTACATAAATAAATAAATACTCTAATACATATACAACATCATACAAAGGTGATATAATACACAAAAAACTGAAAAAATTCATAAATAAACCAAATAGGTATTACTTCAAACTCAATACGTCCCCAAAACTTCGTCGCGTATCCAATTCAACCTCATTCGGTCTATCATTAGCCAGTATAATGGCCGCCTAACCAACATTCAACGACAAGAATTTTAAACGAATTTAAAAACTTATTAAACAAACTCATAACAAAATTCTAATAATAGTCAATCATTTAAAAATAAAATAACTTATCCACAAACCACGTTAAAATTATCATTATCTATATGTTATTCCCTTACTATAGGGTGACCATACGTCCTGTTTTAAACAGGATTGTCCTTTTGTTCAGCTTGATGTTCTGTTTTTTCAATCGGAATTAAACAGGACGAATTTAGACCTGTTTTCCGTAAATGTCCTGTTTTTCATTATTTATTTATCAAAAAAGGATTTTAACGATCAACTGATTAAAGGATCGTTAATAGTTTTAGATATTTTTATCTATGAAATCCAGTCATGTTAAGACATTTATTTTTGGTGTAGATTTTTCCCGAAATTATTCCGATGTCGATCGTTGATAAGAATAATAAATCACTATTCTGACTTGACATAATAACATTCATAACACTAGTACGTTAATAATTTATATAAGTTTCATGTTTTGACAATCAATTAATTTTTTTTTACTCATTGCAAAAAAAAGTATCCTGTTTTTTTTCTACATATGGTCACCCTACCTTACTATATTCTATATATATATATATATATATATATTCAATTATATCTTAAATTTGTTTATAAACATTAGTATTTTATCATTAAACAAATAATTGGCATGCGCTATATTACATTAAGTGTTTTTAAATTTGTAAGAGCATTTGCTAAAACTTTTTTCTTTTTCTTAACTTTTATAAAAAAGCGTACAATATGTAATCAATTATTACAAATAAGTATTCTTGCTGAATATAATTTATAATTTGATACACATGAATAAGAGCATCCATCTAATAGAAACACTTTATAAATCGATAAAGTTAAATTTGATTTGTTTATACTATTTTTCTTTTTATATATATATATATATATATATATGGTTTTGATTTGAGTTGAAACATCTACACCACTTTCTCTTTATTCTACGAAGAGGATAACCAGGAATTGTTTCGGAACATAGATGAGATATTTATGAATTTGAGTGGTTTGTCAGTCAGTCTGGAATAAAAGAGTTTGACTGTGATAACTCGCAAAAAGTCTGTCACGATAATATTTCGCTAAATATTCGTGTTTACGTTGAATAACGACAACAGTAAATGAAACGAACGATTCCCTAATACAAAGGTCACCGGTTGTCTAATCCACATCGGTTAATCAACTCATTCGCCTATTCGATTAAAAATATGTTATTTTGATTTGCACGTATACTAATCATACAGAGGAAAATCCGTTTATAAAACTCCGCTACACCGGTATTCATAGGGTCATTTGAAAATTAACTTAATACTGTATAAATTTCTTTCAACAATCAATTAGGTAAGCACTAAAACACAACAAAATACAATAAACAATTAAAATTAAATTACAACTTTTCTATATAGCCAATTTATTATTAGGCATACACATTATCTACACGCATTTATTACATGCATATATATTTGTTTTACTTGGCTGAAATCTAAATAAATATTTTTTACAAAATTAAATATTTGATAGATAAAATTAGTTTTTTTGTATTTTTTTTTTCTTATGTCTTTATCCTTTTTGAGTCATTCGGTTAATGAACTCAAATGGTCTTATCCCAAGGTAAATCCAATAAGCGTCAAATACTTTATATCCGAAATGTGGGCAGCGAAAAGTGTCTCTTAACTACGGCTTATAATCAAATTTCCCCGTTCACATCTTTTACCGATTTGAATCTAATTTGAATGTTGCAAATCGCTGAATATTACGATCTTTTCCATCGAGACGTTTGATGTTTCTCCATTAATTTGTTTTATAAAAATATATTATACCACCACCATGATAATATTGTATCTAATTATCGTGACTGTTACACGTTTTATTCGCTGTGAAATAAATATAATATTTTATCAAAGGGAAAAATACATACAATCAATTCCACGAAATCGTATGATGCTTCAGACAGTTCGAATGAATATGCAATGCATTAAACAAAGTTTCTGTATTAACACGAAGTTTTTGAAACCCCTAGTATTTGCTTTGCATTTTTTTCCACGTCCTATAATTTTTTTTAAAAATTATCAATTTGTTTATTACAGTGGACATAGTTTATTAGAATATTGATCGTGCAATGAAATATTCTGTGCATATTTTTTATTACCGGTTCAGTTTCTATGTAACAAAAGAAGATGATGAATTAATTTATAAAATATACGTTAAACATCGTAATATACTTTTTAGAATACATGTATATAAAATTAAAATATCACTCAATAACTGACCGATCAGCGTATAGCCAAAACGATCATACCGATTAGTTTTGAGGAGATTTCCTTATTGTAATGTACACGCGCGACAAAAAAGACCTTTTTAAAAATCACATTTTTAAGAGTCGAAACTGTTTAGAGTTCTGTTTAACCCTTTGAATACCTTATTTATAGTTATGATGTATACCTTTTGGTTACTTGGGATATATTTTGTTTAATGTGTTGGTTTTAATAATTATTGATCGAGGTATAAGTAAACTATGCAAATGAATATATTTATTTTTATTTATTTTGTTATCAATGTTTTTATTACACAGTTCATAATATTTATTTTATAACAAACGTAAATGATGTTGAGATGATGTGATCATAGAAAGTTGAGGAATAAAGAGACCACCCATTGATGGTATTTCAGCATGTTTACTTGGTTTTAATCACTCAACTAGTAAGTCACAATACCATTTACGCTTAAGTCACCTTCCAAGGTCACCAGGAATAGTAGGAACTAATAAGTCAGTAATAAGATACTTTAGATGATTTTGTAAACGGGAGTAAAATATCGTTTTGGAAGTTTCAGCAACATTTTGAATAATAGGGATCTTGGTGAGTTGAATGATTATAAATATATAACGGAACTTTGATGATTTGGCGAAGGCATTGAGATTGAAAGGTTTGAACACAATTTAAATCGAAAAGTTTGACTGAGCCCTAAAGTTGGATACGGTATATATATATATATATATATATAGATTTGAGTAATGTTTTGTGTCACAAGATTTTATTGTTTAATTTGAGGTGTTTTGAGGTGAATTGAAGTCTAAGTTGTCAACATCTGTTGTTTCGTTTGTTGCTAATATGGATTGTCGAGGTAAGTTGGCAGTCAAAGTACAAACCAAAATAACGAACGTTTTGGACTTATAGAAGTGGTATGTTGTAAGTATGTTGATAGGTAGTTGTTTAGGGAAATTAATACAGTGTAATTAAATTAAAATATATTTTCTTAGAATATGCAACGATTGTGCACTTTTTTATCCTAAAATGTAACTAAAATAGGAATATTTTATTTTAAATTTCTTATATTAATGTAATTTTTTCGCACATGTCACGCGCTACCGATGAATAATAATTTTGGAATTAAAAAAAGTTATATGATACCTCGACTGACGATTTGAAAAATGACTTGACCAAAATTATATTTGTTTAAATTATTCGAAATAATTTAAAATATTGGATTAAAGTGATACGTAAAATGTTTATACAGCGTAAATCAAACATATTCCAAAATTTCAATACACAATCATACTAAATTTCAATGCATCTATTCCATGAGATAGTTAACCAAAGCCCAAGTTCTTTTCAATAAGTTTGGTGAACGGTATCGGCAACCATTTCGTTGTTGGAATTCATGGAATAATGCGATGGAATAATAACGGGATACACATGTATTGAACTTGTTTTACCGAATAAATGAATGTGATTGTATTTGATTTTGTAACTAAGTTACAGACTATAATCAATATATTAATTGTCGAGGTACATTAAACCGCAACATTTAAATGCATCGCCGTTTAATTTGTTTGTTTAAAGGTCGATAGATCTCATGGCTTTTATTTTGGATTTTTTTTTATTAATTTTAACAAAAAGTATCGAAAATATGAGACCAATGAGAAAACGAATAGTCACAGCTGATCGATTCTTACGAGAGTGTTTTTGTTACTATGATACGGATCACTAAACACACTAGACTTTCCGTATAAAAGAGCAACAAAATTTGCGTTTTCGTGAAAACACGATCGACTTCGGTCATTTGTGCACGTTTTATCGGTCGTATTCCTTGTCATGTCACCAGTAGTCCGTCCGTTATACAACATTCTGTGCGACCACCAAAGGACTCGATACACTTCACCAAAGTGTCCTCCATCCTGTAGTATTCGTTGACGACATTATACCAATGGGCGTATCGATCGGCATCGTCAAGATCTGCAAGATGTCGGTCATCTCGCCCGTCCAAAATTGGTCTTTCAGAACGCGACGATTATCTTTGGTCATATACGACGGAATTTTGTTGACCATCGGCGCGTGTTCATTTGCCTGTTTCAAGAATATCTTCTGTGTTTAGCCAGCATTTATACACGATGAACGCGTATCCAGTACACTTGGGATTCTTTCGTTTTGACTCGTCCGTCAGCGAACGGTGCCGATCAGGTGCCGGCTAGCGGATCGCGTTGACTATCGAACCGCATCGATGAACTCGACCGACCACGTTCGTGCAGTTGGCCTTTCTTTGGTCGCGAAGCACCGGAACCACTATCAGTGCATGACAGAATGTCAGAGTATCCTGCAGGACTCGTCGGCAGCGTTTTGACGGGAGTGGTACTGTTGGCTCATTGTCACATTAGCCGTCCGGAACTGCTGCTCCTTCACGGCGATTATCTTCGCGTGTCTTGTGATGAGGAGCCTTATTCACCGAAGTATCCTTGTTTATCTATAGAGTTTCATCAAAAACTCTTTGATGAGAGCGCAAATGTTTTCACATTATTCCATATCATCGAATTACCTCGGGACAGGGTACGCACAGGTACCTTTATTTTCAATTTGTGTCCTTACTGACGATGATTATAACTATTATCATCGATCCGTGGCATCTTTTTTGTTGTCCTATCCACGTTGCTATCCACCGCTGCAGCTTGATCCTGACATCGGATAATCTACTTTACCGATGTTCGGATGGATGGTTTGTTCGGTAACCGACCAACGGGATGCGACCGACGTGCGAGGCATATTCATATCTCCTTTCGAAATCGCTTACGCACGATTATATTCAACGGTTTTTTGTTGTTGTCAGCTTCTATTTCGTAGTTCTCTCGTTTCTCAATCGACCCTTGGGGTACTTTCCCGCAACCGGCTGTTTTTAACGGGAAATCGTGTTGTACATTCTGTACCCACGTTCGTTTTTGGCTTACGATCCGCTGACAACTCGCCGTCATTGTGATTGCCACGCAGCATATTGTTGCACAATTGAGTTTTTTTAATTTTTTTTATCGTATTTCATTTATATGCATGTTATTGTGTTGGACGATTGAAGAGAAAACTTACAGTTTGGCGAACGAAATTGTTCGTTGATTTTGTCCTTGTAAAATTTCTGTTAGATTCAATCTGAGCGTCAGATGGATCGAAATCAAAATCCATTTTCATCATTTTTATTCTCCCGTACATTGATTTGATATTTGCTTTCGTCGAAGACATATTTTACACCATTTTATATAAATATCTTTTTGATGATGATAATATGCTACACCATGATCGATCGTATTCTGCATATTTGCCAATCCCAATATATTTTGTCACCGATTAAGTAACAAATCAATAAATCAAATTATTGTAAAATAATTTCACTTATTAATTTTAAAAGTTTAATATGATACCAACGCTAGAATTTCTTATAAATTCTTAAAATGTTTATACTTCTTATGCAAACGGATTAAGAAAAAAATAATTCTTGATAATAAGTTCAGTGAGCCAATAACAATCATATAGACTTCAAAGATTGTTAGTCACGAACCACGAAATTACCCAAAATTAAGTAGTTTGACTCAGATGGAAAACTCCGTTTTAATCAAATATTCGTAGTAAATCCATTTATACTCTCACATATTAACAACGATGCTTTGAGTTCCAAAACTATGGGCTGTGACAAAAATATTTTTCTGGATTTCAGACACAAACCTCGGATTTCACCTTCGGACAGCTGCACATTCTTGCCAGGTCACCACACATTTCCAACAATCTCGAAATGATGTTATCAATGTCCAATTGGTACAATCGTCCACTGTTTAGTATCGATTAACGACTGCGATTCGTGAAAGATTCCTAAGCGGTAAGATCTTGCGATAATGTTGGACGATGTACGCGGTACCAGTGGGATGCTCACAGGAACTATGGTGTACACCGGCATTACCGACAATGTCGGTCCAACATCACCTATTTATCACCTCCGTCGAAGAAATCGCCAATATTAAGAGTAATATAAATAAGGATTTATTTTTTTGCTTTTTCTACATTATTTTTTTTTGTGAACAAAATGTTTTATGATGCATTAACACATTTTTTAAATATTTCGATTTGCATAATGTTAATTAATCGATGATTTGCTATAATTTTTCTCAACAAATTCTGATAAAAATTATTGTCAACATTTAAATGTTATCTAATATTTAATAAGAAATAAAAATTCGTCATAACATTCACGGGCGTTACCTGTTAATTCACTTTTAACTAAGATTGTGAAATAAAATAAAATTTGTTAAAATAAATTTGAAACTCATAGTGTTCATAAAAAGATTAGCTTTTCCGGTGTTAAAAACAACAAAAATGTCATCTGGGTCGCGAATAGGAGAAATTACTTTTCTTTCATTGATTAACTTGTGGTTGTAAAGTAAACTTTTGGTGGCGTTCCAAAGAGAATTGCCAGAGTTTATGGGTGATTTTATATACTTTTGGTGTGAATCCTAGTTATATTTTCGTATGCTATTTAATTTTTATATTAAGTTTAAATAGTTGGGTCGTAATAGTAATAGTTAAGTTGGTTAATAATAGTTAATAATAGTTAGGTAATAGTTGGGTCACTACAAAATGTGTAACCTGCATTCGTTTCCCTTCGAAAAATGTTAAAGCATTTGAATATCATAATAAATCTAACGTTACAGTAACATGACGTAAATTACTATGATAAGTGAGCTCTGGAATAATTAACAATAGTGAAAATATATTAATTTTTAATTGTAAACATTTACCAATGATAAAATTAAAAATACACAAATTTTACTTTAATAAATTTATTATGCTTTTAGCTATTTTTATTCATTTCTATTTTTAATAACTTAATTAAATCAAATTGCATATTTTTTTATTTTTATTTATTTTTTTTTGAGACGTTCGATAAAATGTAGTTCATGCATTCACATCTTATTATATTTGAATTACAGGGGTTTTCATTACATCGATTTATACTGTTGAAACTATAAACTTTATAAAGCGTGTAAGATACCTATCACAGTCATTTAGTATTATATAATATATTGTATTGTAACCCACTATTTCTCGGAAACGTTGATATTCCTAAATTCCAGTAACATTATGACTATAATATATAGTTAAAAAAAAAAAAAATAAAAAAAATATATAGTTTAAACAATAGCTGAACACCTAAATCTTCTTCGATCGACATTACGGCACAATTTCGGATCAAAGTGTTTTGGATGCTTTTCTTTTTTTTTTTCTTATTAAAAAAGAATTCGTTTCGCAATGACATGAATAAAATGTATAATGATAAGTTGCCCGTTGGTAACACACGTTTGTTAATTTTACATTATTCTCTACATGATTTACTTTTTGGTGATGCATGGTGATTTATCTTAACAAGATTAATAGTATGAGAAATATAAATAGATTTACAGTACCTATGTATTAAAATATCAGTGAAAACGTTTATAAATTATTTGAGGAGCTAATTTGATAATATTGTTCCTTAATCTAAATCGTTACATAAAGGAAAGTTTTATACGCACGGTGCGTGTACATTGTAGTTTCCATGTCCAGACTTAGATGGTTTTTTTAATTTTTAAAAAATACATGCATCTATATACCATAATTAAAGCACTATAGTATGTTATTGATAGGCACTAATAAGTTATTGATAGGTTATTAGTATTAAATTTTGATATCATAAGCGGGAAATGCGTTCGTATTATAATATTATTGTTTTTTTTTAATTTATTTCATTTTTAGGTTATATTATTATATTTTAGTATCAAAAGTATCATACAATAACTTAAAACATCAAAAAGGCACTTAAATAATTTTTCAATTTTCTTAATAACTTTTCCAATAATAACCCAAAACAAGGATAATAATATATTTCTTGTTGAACTTTGTCCATAAAACGATTTTGATATACTGATATTGTGTATATGGTATGATAATCTAATATAATAATAATCGCTTGTATCATTTTGGTATTGAAAAAATTAAAATTTTAGTCAAAACAATGTTTTTGATTTTGTTTTTGAAAAAAATTTAAATTTCAAGTCACGCCATAACTAATCGTTTACAAAATATAATAATAATAATAATAATAATAATAATAATAATAATTATATTTATTGGTCAAGAGAAAGATACAATTTTGATAAGTAATTATCATTATTAATGATAATTTTATTATTTTATTTTTATTATTAAGTATTATTATGAAAGTTTAATTTTTATTTTCAATCGTTGAGCATGATTTCGGATGAAACAAATGTTCTCGGCCAAATAAGTACTGAACGTTGTGCACAAAAATATGACTTCAAACAAACCGACTTCATCGTATAATACATTTGAGTGAAATTTCAATTGCTTAAAATTAAATTAAACTAACACATTGTAACGCTGTAGGTTTTAGTACAAATTTTTTTTTTTTTTTTTAACAATATTGCTTTTGTTACTATATACTATGTACAATTTATGTACGACAAAAGCTCTGATCGTCCAGTGAAGTTTATTTTTAGTCTATACATTGCGTGATATCCAACAAATCGGTTTATCCGTAAGTATATAGATTAATTACTATACGTGTTTCGTTACTGTCAGTGGTCGATGATACAATGCCAACAATACTCTCTGTAATGAAATATTCCGGTATTAATCGCGACATCATATGCCTCAGGTGCTGTAATAGTAATCGATTATTATTACTGTCAACAACGATAAAAAAATTTTAAAAAAATAATAATGATAAGAATTTTTTTTCGCAGATTTTTTCATCCATATTAGACTCGCACCAACGTGACGTTATTCGAAACAAAAATTCGAACGTAATCGTAAAACCTAATTTATTCAAAAGATTTTAATAGTCAGACTCGTGTGCGCGTTGTGAGTGTATTACAAATTTTGTATTTATATAACAATAACAAATCGGTTTAGTTAAACAAAATAAAACCCTATATACACACATATATTTATATAATGTTTCTCCGTGTCGGAAGTATGTTTAAAAAACACAGACAACGTTAGTTATAATATCAAAAAATCGAATTCTTAAAATAACCATATGGGAAATCTATACGATCTTGAACAATTCTCGTTTTACCACACTCGTGTTGACGTAAGCTCTGGATGTGTTACCATATTATTGTACCTACGATTAAACTCAATTGTACATGTTATCAAAATAAAAAACAAAAATGATTTCGCAATGTGTAATGCATTCCATTTAAGTGCTTAAAATATTTGTGAAAGGTATTCTAAAATTGTTCATGATTTTTTTTTTATTTTTATTCGAAGTGCAAGTCATCGTTCATCGGTTGAAAAAAAAAATTCAAATAATGTTCATGGAATCAATTAAATTATAAATAAGGAGTAAATAATTGATTTTCAATTTCATTCCGGTGAGAAAACGGTTCAGTTATAGATTATTAACAATAAGTGATTAATGTGTTGGTTCCATAAATTATAGAGTTCAAATAAATAACAGAACCATGTAAGCTACCATATGGATCATGGAAGTACATCAACAATTTCACTTTGCAACTGCACAACTTCTCAGATAAATAAACAATTTGCTTATGTGGTACTTTAATCACACGCGTATTCTCATTAATTAAAAATTGAATTCGGAGAAAGAGTAAAATATGGAGAAAAAAACGACGAAATCGACTAAAATACTGGTCAAAAACAAAACAAAAATGTACGAACTTGAAATACTTGCTCTAAGTCATTAAAATTCAATTTCAACTTGATATTATGAAAACTAACATGATAATATTTATAATATAATTTCGGCAGACATTTTAGAGATAATCGAATCAGTACTAATATTTAAAATCCTTATTATAATTTTCATTAGTTTCATTTTATCTTAACTCGTACACTAGTGATTACTGTACTTTATGACCTGTATAAGTCTTAACATTTCAAAATAATATAATAAAGCTTACTTTGTTCGGGATTCTTTTTAAGATGCAATTATTTGGTATAGCGATGGTAAAGCTTATAGTCAAATTGAAACTCTCCGAGAGACAATAAAGTCCTACTCGGAACAATAAAGCCCAGAATCGCATTAAGACCAACAGAGAGACAATAAATATTAGTATGAAACAATAATAATCTGGTGACTAACACCAGACTCTGGGCACCGTTAGGGCCCACCAGTAAACAATAAGGCACGTTTTGCGACATCAAACGTTAAGATGTTAAGATTTTAAGTTCAGCAAGATCCAATCGTAAAAACAACGAATACCAATATGACCAGGTTTAGGACGTTTAAGTATAGAGATTATAAGAACCGATGACAAGAAGTTAAATTAAACACAAATTTCGATCCGAATTTCGATGTAAAAAAATAATTGATGACCATACAAGTAGACCAGTAGGCTAAACGTGTTTATTATAAAAATAGGTGAAAATTAAAAAAAAAAAAAACAATAATTTCAATTAGGTTTTGTCTAAAAAAAAAAAGGTCAACTATAATCGAAGACTTACAGTAAGTATATTTTCTTGCTTGCCACGTACGTCTGTGTCCTGTTCGAAAAACAAAGCAACAAAATGGTATTGAAAAACTTTTGATTACTGTATTCTGATCTCTTACATTTTTTTTTTATCAAGTAAGTACTGGGAATAATATGTTCGAGTTCAAACAAGCTTTCAAACGTTATTATTTTACTCGATCATATTTTGTATTACATGTACATATTTTATTATAACTCACTCGGATCAACTTAAAATCAAATTAATTTTTTTGACATTTACTTTAAAATACTTTTAACGTGATTAATATTTCAGCGATTAGTGATTGGAAAACCAAAAAGGATCGGAAATTATAATTAATAATTACGTGTTCCATAAAAATAACATTAAAAGGAAATTTAAACAACAGTAACGGCACTTGACAGATGATTATTATTATTTTTATTATAATATTGATATACATAAAAAAAAAAAAATGGACATGGAATCGATTGAAATAATTTTTTTTATTTACTTATTAAATTATATACGCAATCTGAGCCTATGACACAATAAGAATATTAGCTAAAAACAATGAGATATTAAGAAGAAGAAACAATTTCATTAGAGAAAAGAGCCACCATCTGATATCACTTTCATTTATAAAAATCTAATTTTGTTAAAGGAAATCATGACACCACTTGCGTTTCAAGCGTCTTGGGAGATTACCAGGTACAGTAGTCGAGGCCAAATATTGGATGAGAGGATTTTCATGAGAATCAATTCGATTGCAAAATCTTTTATAAAACTTGGCTTCCTTATTGATTGTTTTATTTTTAAGGTCAGTAGTACGATTTGTATGATTCGATACGTATGGAGAAGCATTTATGAGTTTCCCGAGGGCAATATTTTGGAATGTTTGGATTTTATTTATGTTTGACATTTTCGCCTTTCCCCCTAACTGAATTCCAAATTTTTATTTTGGTTTTAGTACACATTTATACATGAAGAGTTTGAAATGTTTCAGGCAGTATATTTATCATTATAAATTAGAGTTTTGAGCATGCGTAAGCGATTATTTAAGACTAGTCTTTTAACTCGAATATGATGGGCTCAAGTTAAACTTTGATCAAGTGTAAAATCAAAATATTTAACTGCGAGGTTTAAACTAATAAATCATTTATAGCTTTTCATACTTCGTCGGTTATACATCATTCCTTTCCGTAAAACACCATGCCCACCTGCATTTATATTTATTTTTCAAACATGTTCTAAGGCTACAAATATTGTATATTCTCTCGTGGTGATAAATTTCCTGTTTACCATTTCGTAATGTTAAACTTAGTGTCTCCGTACATTTAATAACCAAAGCTTTGCATAACGTAAATTGTATACATTGTTATTGATTAGTTATATTTATTCTAAACAAAAACTGAATAGTCGGAGTCTCGTTTATTATTTTTCATTTAAATAATTTTATTCGTTGATTTTAAAATTAGGTATTTATTATCTTTTAGTCCTTATATAATTAATTTTTATCATTTTTGTGGTATTTTCACACTAAATTATAAACATCGTGACAACAATTTATATGGTAAGCTTAAAGTGTCTAGTTATGAGTTATATTGTTTATATTGGAAATAGCTACTTATTAATTTCATACCTAACATTATTAAAAGTTCAATAGTTAATTAAAAAAGTATGTTCAACATGTACGTACTTGTAACGTATCACTGATTACAAATTTTGAATGGTAAAGCATAAACAATTGTATTATTCATTTTATTGTTCTGTACTAATATTATCTATAATACTCTATTATAGTTGTAAATATATGGCTAATATATTAAGTCATTCAATTAAATGTATGTTTATATTGATGATTTTTGCGCGATTTGTAAAATATAGAAAATCAATCATATCAATGATAAATTTCTAGGCGAATAAAACTATCAACATCTTGGTATACTCAAATTTATCAGATGCTTTCAGCTACATCGTAGCTAGGCAGATGCTATATTATTTATTTTTAATATTTAGGAAATATATTTCGTACACATAAATACGAAACATTATCCTAATTGTAACTAACATACATGATGTGAACTCTTAAAAGACTAGTTGGTATCGTTAACCGCAGGCATGTCAAATTAACAACAGAACCGAAAATATTGAATACTGTGCGGACGAAAATTATAAATGATAAACTTTCATAAAATGTAAAAAAAATATTTATATTAATATTTAATAACTTAACGAAATTATTAATTTTTTTCAATTATTTATCCAATGATGCTCATTGCAAAAACAAAAACCTCATTAGGGCCTACGTTTGATTGACATACCTAGTTGCCCTTTGTATGAATGTTTTCATCTTAATCCCGTTGTTACTGTAAATGATAAATAATTAAAATGGGCTCTTAATAATTCGAGAAACTTTAACAAATCGAAAAGAAAACCCATGTTTCCTCGATAAATCGAAAAAAAACAAGTGCATGGGACGACGGTAATCACTCTACAATTCAAATATTCATAGTCTAAAACCTCTTTAATTTGAACTTATTAATTAATTATAAGCTCAAATAAATTTAATTAGAAGTGTAGTTCAACTTACGTATTTATATTCAGTAAGACCGTTAAAATATGAAATTTTAGCGTTGAAAAATAACAACAGCGACGGTTTATTATCGTTTGGCTAATCTAATCGTAGTTTTTTGTATTTTATAAATTCCCAAATTGCTGTGATCAACTCTTTTCGTGCCATATATCATTTATCACTACTATAAGCTTTAGCAAACAGTTGTCCTATTCGAGTTACACCCAGTTAGGGTGTCGGTCTAAAAATTAGTTCCATAAAGTATACTTATATGTAAATGTTAATCGCTCTTCGATAAAAGAAAAATAATCCTGATGGTTGAAGCCGGTGTAAGAAAAAAAAAAAACTTTGCCCTATATTTTTGTAAGCCAACTTTAATAAAATATATATATTATAAATAACTATGTATTATGTACCTATTATTCTATCTTATTAATTCATTAATTTGATTCAATATAAATGTATTTACATAATACAAATTTCCAACACAATTTAATTCAAATTATTTTGTTTTATCCTCAATTATTCAAAACTCACAGTAAATCGAATTTTCACCTCGATTTTCTAAATTTGAAACTATCCAAAATCTGCTGTATACCAAATAAGATATTATTTTAATGACGACCTTTAGTAGGAATTTTTCGTTTGACTTGTTGTTGTTTTCAAACATATACGAATAATAAACCTAACACAACAATGGATTACGGTACGTACCGGCTCTTTTTTTTTTTTTACTATCAAAACTCGTAAATATTACTCTCTGGATAGTTTTTTTGAATGCGACGGTTCGTTATTTCTCTCAGAATTACAGCTCAATGACAATACCGGCTTGCGATAAGTAACCGAAGTAAGACTAAAAGTGCTGAACGCCCAACGGGTTCGTACCATCCTATTCGACCTTTTTCAATTTTTTTTTTATTATTATTATTATTATTATTTTTTTTTTTGTTATTATTTATTTTTATATTTTAACAACAATGTATAGTTTTAAATTAAATAAATATTTTTGAGTTAATGTATTTTGATTCTACATCAATAAAACGGTTACGGAATTCATATAATAAGCGTTGCAGTAGTTATATTATATTGAACGGAAAAGTGAAAATGTATAGGACGATGATATATTTGTTATTCTCGTCACCCGACTCTTGTAAACTTTGTACAACATCTGATGTTTATTTAATTATTTGTTCGCTTAACAGGCCGAAGCGCAATATTAATAGAGACAGAAATAATAATAAATAGTAAAGATAATAAAAACGTATTAACAACAGACTAATAAATAAAAATAAAAATAAAATAAAACTTACACGGATAGCATACGCAACTAAACCCTGAGAAATAAAAGTTTTTCTTGTTAATTAATTAGATAAAATAATTGTAAATCTGGGTCATAATTTACAACACGCGTTACGGATGCACTATAAATATGATTTGCGGGAAAAATAAGACGTAGGAAAGGGAAAGTTTGATAGTGGTTGACGGGTACAAAATGTATAAATGTCAACAACTTAAAACAAATTATACGTGGGCCCACTATGGGCTGTAAGAGCTAACCGAAGAGTTCTGCAGATGTGTCGCAACGAAAAATATTTCACCCAGACGAACCAAGTGTTCCGTTATTAACGCTGTATCGTTCAATCAACTCATATGAAACGGTATAGTATAAAGATATCATTAAAAAAGAAGAAATATGTGTTTTTGACTATTCAGTGCGTAGTTCTCTATAGTTTTGATTAATTGCCAATATACTAGAACTACAGAAACGCTTATTGCTGAACTTTTCATGATGTGACGTCGTTAGGTTGGATTTGAAACATTTTGAAAAATCGATTTGATAACTATATGAAATTGCATTGTCAATATTTTCACTTTTTTGGACACTGCATTGATGTTCGTTGTAATGATATCTAAATATTTCCTCGTACGGAGAGATTTGGCGCGTTCCAAGTTTAACCGTTTTTTCCCCTCTTGAAATAAAAAAAACTATGAAAACATGGATCACGAAAGTGAATTAGTTTCAAAAATTACTTTAGGTGAACGCGGAGTATTTGTAATATTTCTACCAGGACGAACTAATTTTATGTTACCATAAAAAAAACTACGTGTAAATGGAATTAGGCACCGCATATGTTGTAATTTTGTTAACAGCCAAACAAACCGATAACACAAGAGGTGACGACTATGTAAGTTTAAGAGCACGCAATAATCTTTGGACTTTCCAGTTCAGAAAGTTTGTTTGAGATTCAAGAAACTGTAGGTAAACCAGCGTTGACGAGTCAGCTGCTCTTGTACTCGATTCAAGGAACTGATTATGTTAAATCGAAATTTACATTAGACATATATAAGTTTGTAATATTACACAAAAACTTATGTTTTGAAATCGAAAGTCAATTTAAGTATTCGGAACAGTGCCAAAATAACATCCCTGACAAAACACGGTCGTCATGACGTGTACTACAATTACGGAGTTGTAAAGAGAAACGTAACAAAACGAATAATTATTGTGAAACAACGGGTGACAGTCGTCGAATGTCTTTTATTGCTATATAATAATTTCACATAGTGTATATTATAATTTCTTGACTTCATTAAATAAATGTTTTTTAGGTCATTACATATTACAGTTTGCGTGATGGAAATACGTGTTGGTATTTTCAATATGCTTTTCATGTGACACGTTCAATTGTATTATAATTCCCATTCAGAAACTACAATAGGTACGTTAATGACAATACAAAAACTTTATTATGTAAATATATTAAGCAAAACATATAATGTTTTGAATGTAATTACTTTTCGATCCAGCATTGGAGTCAAAACCAAATAAGTCGATTAACGGGAAGAATCCAGCCATCTGCAGCTGTATACATCTACTATTAGGATAATCATTTGTGATTTTACATTTCACCATTTATAACGTCATAACACTTGCATGCTTAAGTAAAATTATTCAAAGCAGAAGCATCGACATGATAAAATATATTACGTAGTTAGATTTAAATTAGTGGGGTTGCAGGAATTTAATAAAATATTTCGTTTAAGCTTAATTTCACTATATCTCAACATTAAAAATAATACTTTCGGTCTGAGGTATTTACAATTTAAGTATATTTTTAATGAGAGAGCTAACATTTAAGTAGCCCAATAATAATTATTTCCAGTTCCCAGCCATTTCAGACTTTTAACATAACAAAAATGCGTGGAGCTCTGATTAGTGGTTTTACAGTAATATTTTTAAATGACCGTAAACAATTTTGTAATAAAAACAATTAGAAATGCTATTTTCTTAGTATACATTTAATTTTTTCTTGATATAAAATATAAAAAAAATCATACATAATCAGTTAATATGGTGATATGGAAAAATAATAATAAAACCATTAAAATACATAAAAATAAAATGTAAAATGAAACACTCATCACTATACACAAATACTTTTCATTTGATACTAATTCTACAGAGTTTATTAATTACAAAGTGTTATTATATCAAGTAGGTAAAAATATATTGCTGTTAAAATATTGAAATTTCATAATCGATCTTGAGTTTTTAAAATTCGCAAAAAGAACACGGTCTGTATGAACCTATAACCATAACATCTCAAGTAACCCCGTAGAGAGAGTAATATTACTGATTTCTGAAGATATGGACTTTTTCATTTTGTGAGTTCTCAATTTTGAGCAGGTGCATAACGAAACGATCTGAATTTATTATTCACACAGTATTCGGAAAACTGCTGTGCTACTCTGAATATCAATAAACCCCAAGTTAGAATACTATGGTATTCCCTCGCCAACTCATTCATCTTAAATTTTCATTCACAATACTAACACAATATTACCTCGTACTAATGGTCCGATCGAATACTTAGGTCTTTTTTTTTTATTCTGAACAAAGTCAATAGAAATTTTGAAAGATTTAATTTTCTGGATACTGTAGCGATTTTTCTCGTTACAATACATTGAAGATTATTAATTGTTCGTTTACGTATATTATATCAGTAATGTTGTCCTACGGGCTTCGGGTTCGGTTAAATATATTTTAGTCTTGAAATAATTCAACGGTAGTTTCTTCTCTACTCCGGTCGTCTAGATCAAATATTAATGCCTGATTGATCATATACCTTTCTCAAAACATATAACTTATAATTTCGCAATTTCGTGCTCAGCACTGTGATTAGTATTTAGCTCGAGGTAATATTTCCCGTTTTAACATTGGTTTCTTTTTTCAAGTACGAGTCTACAACCCGATGACCAAAGTGATCACAAAAATCTTAACAAGCTTAGGGCTGCTTATGTCGCAACATTGTGTGTCGACGGTCAGACACTAGAGGTGTATTTATGGGGAACTAAAGGGGGTTCAACCCCCCCCCCCCCCAAATACCATGACATTTTTATTAAGTCTGCTTATTATGTCCTATCAGATGTCAATCGTAGAGTTCAGTATAATTGTATTAAGAATAAGTTAAAATTAACAAGTTATTCGTGTAATATGTCTGACAATTTTGATCGAAACAAGCATATCTTTGAGCCCGGTACATAGTGCTTAATTATGGCGTGCGATACTGCTGCATTATGGTAATTTTAATTTGTTTTACTTTGAATAGCTTTACTGATATAAACGTGTCTCAAATATTGTCGTATGAGCAAAAAATATTTAAAAATTAAAACTATGTACTAAATTCTTAACTCTTGTTTGTAATAGGTTGAATTGGGAAATTTCGGTTAAAAAAAATACCTCAACCCTCCCCCCCCCAAATAAATAAATAATAATTATCTAAATACGCTCCTTAGTGACACTATGTGCTGGTGGCAAAGAATCAATTGTGAAACTATTTGAAATTCATACAAACCCCGTGCTAAGACAGCTTACAGGACACCAAAATTAATAAATATCAACAACACAAAACAAATTACACGAGGGCCCATTACTACGACTGCAAAAGCTAGCCAAATAGCTCTATGCAGATATCTCACAAAGAAAAATATTACACACAGACAAGTGATACGATTCACAATTACATAATTACACAATGTTAGATTTTTAGATGAAGAATCAGTGTCTCTGTATTATATGAATATTTAGCATAAAATTGGTTTTTATATGAAGATTTTAAAACGGTTATATTGTTTTGTGTGGTCGTTAAATTTTTTAAGCATCAATAAATAATAACAAATTTGTTTTTATATCCTACTTATTTAAAATATACCTAATCAATATTACAGAACTATTTAAATTAGAGATCAATGTGTACCTCCGATATCAGAAAATGTATTTGTTTCTGTTGGCTACAGTAAAAGATTATTAATATTTTAAAATTGTAAGAATTTTTTTAGAAGTTTTAATAATATTTTAGAACCAATTCTGTTTACTACGTTAATTAACCACAAAACTCCTATAGAAAGTCTTATGTTTATATCTCCTAGGATTTTAATTATACATGCTGGTAATAAAATGTTTTCTATAATGAAATAATATATTATAATAATATTATATGTATTTATACAATTTAAAAAACAACCAAACAAATGTAATATTTAATATAATTTTTCTTACAGGTTGTACTGAGATTCTTACAAATTTTAGCTAGTAAATAATTATTAGCTAAACTTACTCAGAAACGCAAGACTTTGACAATGTGGGCTTTACTAAACAAGGTCAATTTATTGTAACTGTTTAATTGGACAAACATCTTAAAATCTACAATATATCGTCATTTCAACATTATATTACCAATCAAAGTGTAGTACTCAGTTCTAATACTTGATTGTGAGTATTTTAGCTTGTTAAAAGTAATAAGATTATAATTACATTGTTCTTCTAATTTTTAAGTATTTTTAATAACTGTATAATTGTTTTAAAATATCTTCCTCGGATATTCAAATGGTTGTATGTTAATTCGAACTATTTTTATTTATTTACTGGATATTTAAAAATAGTTGATTATAATTTATCAGTATGATGATAATTTTATCTAAATAAACATTTAAATTATAATGCATTGTCTTGAAAAACTAAAAATCAAATAATTTTAGCAGCGCGGGAATTTATCAATAATATTAAAATGACAAAACTAATACTTACTAAAAACTGGATTTTCTTCATGTCATTATTTTATATTTTATTTAAACTTAGAAAAAAATTACACGGTTAATTAATACATAATATGTAAATACAATTATTGTTTTTGTTTTATAATAATATATTTTTTTTATTAATCAATTATCATTTATCATTTACAATAAAAACAAATGATGTTTTATAGAATTTAAGAAACAATGTCAGAAATGGATGCAGTGGCAGATTTTCAAAATTTTTCTGGCGGGAGGGGGGTCCTAAAAAATAATATGTATTTTAAATGTATTATTTTTATTTTTATAAAATCAAATATATTATCTTATAATTTATATTGTATATAAAAACTATCTACATAGAATATAGTAAATATATACATATATATATATATATATATATATATATATATATATATATATATATATATATATATATACGAGTATATATATATATATATATGTATATATTTACTATATTCTATGTAGATAGTTTTTAAAAAAACTCACTATCGCAGTATTGTAATATAACAGAATATCGAGAATTAACGTTACGACGGATGATTTTATCAAAACTATAAAAATACGATGGTAAAATATTATACTTTATTATTATTATTATTTTAGTAGATTCTTGATAATCAACCTACTTATATTTGAAATATATAAATGTATTATGTTATACGGTATACCTACCTACTGGGTAAGAACCTGTGTATGCATTTTATAATTATATTTGTATATTTCAGTGTCTGGGGATCCAGACCTCCTCGACCCCCCCCCTCGTAAATCCACCACTGAATGGATGTACGAATAAAAAAAAAAATTCCAATTGCTGTTCTATCTGAACGTTCAAATTGTCCGAATTTTAAATGTTGAAATGTATAATACGTTTTTAATTAAGAATTTAAACACACGATAGCACACCAACCAAATTCTAGCAATGCCAACATGTTTTTGTGCGAACCAATTCACCCGATTTCTTTAACCCTCATACAAGATATAAGATACTCAAAAAATCGTCAAGTGTTAAGCTATACAAATAAAAGAGCAGTGTTTCTAATGAAAGTAGGAGTGAAGTATGGTTATAGCTAAAGAAAGTCTTGGACTGTACTACCACTATTTTAATATACTGACTTTTTTTGAAAGATTGTTTGGACTTTGTCCCTCTTTCGACGGTCAAGTGTTTGTTAGGATAGACGTATACAATATTTAACTATTTGAAAAACTCACCACCGGCCCAATGTTTAACGATCTACAAAGAACTTCAATTTCAAATTTTATATTCAACTTCAAACCCGGTATTTTGTACAGTTACGCAACATTTTTCAGTACATGCGAGTATAGCATTCATGAACTTTTCGATCCAAACACATGTTAAATTTTTCTAGAAAAAACAATGTGTTAGAAAAGTAATAACAGTTAAAACCCGTGGGTGTACAATAAATGTATACATACGTTTGTATAACCCCAGAAAATTAAAAAAAAAAAACAACATATCAACATTTAATGAGTATTATACAACGCGTATTTAATATTTGAATAGAATCTGTACTAGTTCGATCAAGAAAAAAACTTAACCACGAACCCTAATAATTTGAACGTTATCATTTATATGTAATTGCGTTATTTTTTTTCATTCAATATAATTTGGATAGATACAAATATTTGTATTCAAATGCAAACAGGAAATATGTTGTACTTACAAATACATACTTATGTAATAACAATACATTCGTGTATTTTATTTTAATATCTGAAACATAGGGGAAGGCGGGGTATTACCGTATGCGGGGCAAAATCGTATTATCGGAATGTTATCAATAATTGTTATCATGAAGGTAAACTGAATACACCGATTTGAAACGTTTTGTTGGTTTATTTATTGAATATGATAGTGCACGTGTTTTGATATCACGTTTTCAAAATAAATACGTTTTATGTTTTTACATTCAATTACTAAAATATTATCATCATTTCTAAGAGTGAATTTTTACATGCAGAAAAATTTTTCAGGTATGTCATATATATTATTCAATAGCTAATTAAGTGTAATTTACATTTGTAGTATAAATACATTCATTTAATAATTAAGTTTTTGATATGAAGCTCGATAACTTTTAATAGTCTTGTGGGGCAAAATCGTATGGGGCATAATCGTATGGTTATACGATTTTACTACATTGATATTTTGACAATTGATATGGTTGAATTTAAGCAATTTATAAGTATTGATATGTTTTATATTTCTTAGTATGGTTCGTAATTATACTCGAAAATCAAACAGACAATCATGGTTGGAAGATGATATGAAAGTTGCTGTATTAGCTGTGGTGGAAAGAACTATGACTTATGATGCTTCTTATAAGAAAAAAAGTTTTTGTTTTATTTTAACATTACATATTGTCTATTATATTTATGTGCTAGGCAGGCATGATGTTAAGTTTTGTTATTATTTTTATTGAAAAGTAATTTTGTGTGGTAATTTTTACTTCTTATATTAAAAGAAGATTTTTTTTATTTTAATAAGTTATTAAATTAATAATATTAATAATAACTATATAGGTACTTAGGTAAGTTGTATTTGTTGTACTATTGCCAATTGGAGTAGGTTTCATCGCATATTGTATTGTGTCATTAATTTGTTGACATTTTGAAGAATTGAAAACAATGTTTAGGTACATTTTTAATTAATGAAAATGAAATCATACATAACTTACTACCTACTGTCTAATTTAAGTTAAACTTTACAAGTTAATTAAATAAAATTCCAATACCAATTAATAATTTACCAATAAATATAATTAACTGTGTTTTGGTATAACAATTATCCTCATACGATTTTGCCCCAGGGTACATACGGTTTTACCCCGCACCTGGGGTAAATCCGTATTTTTCCCAAAAAAAGTAAAACGCAAATTAATCACATTTAAAAAAAAAAAATACAAAAAAGTTTCGAATAAAAGTTATAGACGATAAGTTTTTCTATATATACCAATTTAAATAATTTCATTTCATTAAAAATTACACGATTTATAAGCCATGGAAGCTTAACCGTACGGTACTGCCCCGCCTTCCCCTATATATATATAACATATATAAGTAAAATTGATCGTTACATTATAACTTGTTGAAATAATTATAAAAGTGACAAGCTGCTGATATGGTGCGGATATTTCTACGCGAATCTATTTTGAATAATTTCACACTCCAAATGCAATTTTAATTGAGTTTCGATTTTAGAACGCCCAAACACAATGTCTAAAATGATTTATTATGAGTGATTTATCGATCATGCGTGATGTATAGTTAGAATGCGGGCACCGTTCCAAAGCTAATCATGCCAATAGGTCTGCATAGAGAAAAACAGATTTGAATGACGAATACAGTTTTTCGAGTTGCCCTAAAATACAGTCTTCCAATTACATGTGTTACTATTCACAACCGCACCAAAGAATATTCAAATGTAGAGTTCATTTTACAATTTAAAGACATTTTTTCATACGTTTACGGGTTCGATAAAGAACAATGAGAAAAAAACTTGAAAAAAAAAAATAATTTAAATTTAGATTGACAATATTATATAATAACACCATCGAAATGGTCTTTCACGTTTCATAATATTTTTAGTAAAACTCATCTGTATAACCTAACCTATGTAATACCAAGATCGTTTCTGTTTCCGTTCTCGATAAACACCCGTGTACATAATGTAACAATACAACCGTCGTGGAATTCGAGAATCGGAAATAAGTAGAAAACCAATGACTTGTGAAAAAAAAATTATAATAATAAACATCTAAACAAATTCATTTATTCACCACAATTTTCCAACTGTTTTTGCAATACATTTAGAGTATTTCCTGGCGAATAATTGCTGTCGTGGATATTTTTAATTTGGCATAATAAGTATACCGTATAGTATATTAATACAGTTAAACGCGTTTTTGACGTTATTTCGCGAATCAAATCCTGGACCCTCGTTACGGTACGGTAGACATTTTTGCAATATTACGATGTATATTGTAAACGAGCCGTCGCTTTTGCGAGGCCCTAGGCAAAAGCAGTACAATTTCCTCACATTTAAACATATCTAATTATACTAATTTGAAAAAAATTGTGGACCCCGAATTTATTTCAAGTGCGAGACCCTTGACCAGTGGTACACAACCTGAGGGTCGCCAATTTAACACCAAATGAAAACTTATACTTTACTTTATTTATTATAACTTATACGAGTATATTATGTACGTTATTTTATAGAAATCTATATTTATCAAACTCTATTTTTTGTTTCTATTTGCTTTATGGGCCGTTAAGGCCTTTTGCAGCTTCTACTAAGCTCCTCCACCTGTCACGGTCAAAAGCAGTCTCGAAGATTGCTCCTCCATCCATCACTCTTATTTTTTTTTCTCGTTGACTTTATCCTTTTTTTTTATTTTTATTTTTTGTTTTAAATTAGTTAAATTAAAGATATATTAAAATTACCTAAAATTAACGGTTTAATATTTATGAATACAATTTTTGTTTACATTAAGTAAGTATATATTATCCACTTACATAATGTTGGTAGGAAGAGTCGTCTCGTCGAAATAAATTCATTTGAGTGTCGTGGACCAAAAAACGTTGCGCATCGCTGTCCTAGACAATTGCCTTAGTGGCTTGCCCGCTAATGACGGTACTGTCTATATATATATATAACAATTATGATAAAACGGAAAATTACCACGTGAATAGTTAACTCAACGTCGTCGACGTGATATTACGTTCACGTGTCTTGTATAAAAGATAACATTTTAATGTTGCAGCTGTTTCGACATTTGTATTATATGATATTTATGAGTATTATAATTTATTATAATTTGATAAGTATAATTAAATATATACATTTATATTAATAATGGAAATAAAATATAAATTACGTAGAAACAACATTTTTCGTCCACTGGGTTATTGACGAGTAATAATATAATTATAAGACTGGTTTCCGTTAATAAAAAAAAAAAAAAAATCTTCAAGGAAAAAAAACACCTGATAATATATTTACGAAACTTTACAATTATCTTATTGTCTTATGAAGACAAAAAAAAATGTATATTAATTTTTCCGCAAGCCGTTAAGAGACTAAAAGGTAAAACATGTGTGCATTACACGTATTATTGAACTTGATTTTTGAATACAGACATACTGTTGCGAAATATTATGACATTAATCTTATCCCCCCCACTTATTTACTCAACTGTTTGTTACTATTTATCGTACACCGATAGCATGCATCCGTTATGGCGCGAAATAATATCAACACTTTGTACCGACGTAATCGAAAAGTGAAAAAACTCGTTTCAACCGTGCGACGAGAGAGATACCCACTATCATTTTTTCTCCGCCCTGCGTATACTACAAGGAACGTGTACTCAAAATGAGTACATAAATAATATAATTACCGTAGGTATTTGGGAATAATGTATAACACTCTGTTATCTGCACGTGCATGTAAATATAGATTTTCGCATTATATTCGTATTAGGAATGTACCACTTAAACGACGGGGTCGAACCACTCAGATAAACTGCAAAACATACCACAACAAACCGCCATAAATACGTATTATTTTCTGCTATAATTGCATTGTCTACATTATTATATTATTATTGCTGTACTCTTCGGTAATTTTATTGTTATCGATTGTTGCAGATAATGTTGTACACATTCTTCGAAATATTCAGCAAAAAAACTATCATCAGACAGAATTAATTCCGACAAAACGTAGATAGCAATAAAATACACGCATCGCCTCGGTGCCCCATTCGATAACAATTATATTAATACGAGTTCGATGCATATACATAATTTATATTTTATACTGTTATACTATACGGATTTTCTTATTCGTAAGATTATGTGGATATATATACATATACACACACACACACATACACACACACACACACACACACACACACACACACACACACACACACACACATATATATAGAATTAAGGAAAGCTAGGACTTTCCTCTCTCCCCCGAATATGTGGGTTGAGAAAAAGCGAAGGAGAGCAGTCAAAGAAAATGTATTTTTCCTTGAGGCGAACTTCCGTTTTCCTTTCAGCGGCCATCTTAGTTCCTCGCCGAAATCAAAACTAATTCCCCAACATCAGTATTATAAAATATTATACTATGTTTTATATAAACATTTACCTTCTTTTTCTTTCCTCGTAAATGAAAAAATAATGAATTACGTACAAATAAATTCCATCTAGAACGTTATGCTTAAGAAATATGTAATGTTTTCACTTGTTTTATATGTAATAATGATGCAAGTAATCCCTTTTAGTCTTATTTTGATTCCCTGGTTGATCCATTGATTTTAATAAGTAGTGGTAAACTTGTCAATGATCGCTTTCAATACGAAGTTTTAGAAACCTTTCTATTTCCATTAAATGTGAACCTCGACTTCTGTTAATCTTCAATTAACCATTTTCCTCTATATCTGAACTTTAATTTAACAAATTCTATAAATGTTACAAAACAAATAATATAAATCATAAATAAATCTAGATATTTTCAAGATAAGTCGGGTAGACGTTTCAATTTCTATTAACCGTTTGATGCATTTTTAATACATATTATAGTAACGATACATTGTTGAAAATAATTCTAATTCCAATTTTAATTAAATACCAATGTTTAAATTGTGAAATGTTAAGACTGAAAATGATAATTCTTGACTTATTAGTAGTAATAATTGTTGATGGTATTAAAAACGCAGATACTTATCGGATTTAAAATTCTTTAAGACTTTTATCAAAATATCCTTAAGGCGATAATTAAAGGATGAAGATATTTTTATGAGTGAGTGACTTCAGAGCTTCGTCTTCACTACCAATATTTTCGATAACATCCCTAGCTACCACTGATTAGTCGTGTACAATTATATATATATATATTACAGTAAAATTACGAATATTTACAATCCTTTTCAGTAAGATACGACTAAGCAGTTGTCATAATAACGAACACCGATAGCACAAAATAATAATGATCAATCTTATAAAAACCGGTTTGTAATATTATTGATTATATGATTCAATGCCAAGCTTTTTTATTTCACAATGAATAACAATGCATTCAATAATAATTTTTGTGATTGCTGAATGTTAAGTAATCAAGGTTTGTTTATAAAATAATTATTTAAATACGCGGCTGCAGTTTCTCGGATAGATCATCGCCTTCTCCCCTGGCATGGCAAGAAAAACGTATAAGAGCCAACTCAATACTCTGATAAACATCTAGCAGGATTTAAGGTTAGGCCTTAAGTCGTCCGTAAAGGGTGTACAGTTACCTGCCTACTACGATTCTTTTTTTATGCCATATTACATATATTTCTAATTTTATATTCTATATACACAGTACGCCAGTACAATATCTACACAAAAATATTACACAAATATAGCAATCGAATTTAAACTTACTCTTATATTCGCAAATATATTATTAAATTGTTAAATCAATACATAGATTTTGGTTGTTTCGAAAAAAAAAAAATATTTTATTTTATTTTACACTAGAACTATCATCGATGATTTAAAAAAAAAAAACCTTACCTAACCTACATAATATTTATTTAACTTGGACGAATAATTAATTGGTAAAATTTTGTAAGTCTAGTTCGAGTATTTGACTCGAATCAAATAGTCGAATTTATTTCACGATAAGTCACAAGTAATGACTTTATTGAAAAATAAATGTTAAAACTATAAATAGTTGAGATAGTTTATAATATTTCCAAATATTTCCGATAGAAGTTATCAGGAAGATTGATGGTTTTAATTAACAACAATAGATTTATATTGCTTCGATATTTTATTATCATGGTAAAGAAATTTTATACAGATTGGTAAACACGACCAGGGGCGGTCTGGCCCGGTCGGCTGACCGGCAATCGCTGACTGACCTCTCGCCTATTTCATGTTTGGCCTCTATAGTTTGATCTTTATTCTTCCAAAAAAATTAGTATAGTCAATTGCATTTGTTTTAAAATATTATGTGCTTTCTGTTGATTAATGGTTATACCAAGAACCAAACATATTAATATTATTATCCAAATTCAACATTATATTGTTATTACGTCTTATTACTCATTTATAACCATGTATTTAGGATAGTTAGTAGTACAAAACAGCTAATCTTAGAACAGATCCAAAAACTTTAAATGTTTTTTTTTTTTTTTTTTTAATCATAATTTAAAATATATGAAGTATAATTTCACATGTTAATTTGATATTTATTTAAATTTAATTTATTATAAAAAATGAAAAATTGAAAAATTTAACTAAAAGAAATTGCCAACTGGACTCGTACATAGCCCCTGACCACGAAGTTTTTCAACTTGACTCGACTTCAATATCGATTGGACATCAAAGCCTATTAAATTACTAGTATAACTTGGGTAGAACGCGCTGTAAAGTTTGATAAGTTACTTGATATAAATTTGGTAAGTCGGAAATGAACACGGTAAACATATGTTACTGGGAAAAAAATAAATGCAATATTTTAATATCAATGGTTATAGCATGTATAAATACATTATAAACAAGATAATTTTGACGTTTGATTGACAGAGATTGATAAAATAAGAATTTTTAAACGTTTTAAGTAAACGGCGGTATCGTTGCATTCCCATGTCCCTTCCTTCAAACGACGTAGTCTTCGAAGAGGATGCTACAGCGTTTCCGGAACTGACTGCATTGATTTTAGAATATACTAATATATTCTAAAATCAATGTTGACTGCTGTGCTTTGGCGTAAGCCTTCGTAATGGAATGCAAACCGCATCATAAGATAAAAAAAAAACTATCAAATATCGTTAGGCCTCTTTCACACAGTCCGTTTCTTTAACGGCAACGGAAACGGATCGGATGAAAAAATAAAACGGAGTAGACAAGACACATAGTTATTTGTACAATACACACTATCCGTTTTTACCAACGGACAAAATTTTTTTTATATATACGGACATTTTTATCCGATCCGTTTCCGTTAAAAAAACGGACTGTGTGAAAGAGGCCTTACCAAATACCGATCGGATCGTGTGTGGGGCAAAGTTTAAGACAGTCGTTGAGATCGTGGATCGAGAAATTATTATGGTTTCATCAATTCAAAGCCGGCGTAAGGGCAATGCGACTCAGGCGGTCGCCATAACGCATCACTCAGAGAGGCGCCGAAACAACAAATTAAAATTTTACATAGTTTTGTATTAACATTTTTTTTTTTTTGAAAATATAGTTTATACGTATTATAATAATGTCTGATATAAATCCTTAAGTATTTTTATTGTTAGGGATTTATATCAGAGAGTATTTTTATTGTTTATCCCGAATCACGTCGCACTACACATCTATGTCGTCGCCACCGCATTCAAGTTTATTCATTTTAAAATGTTTATAATTTTTATAAATGCGTATGTAGTTGAAACGCGAAGTTTCAGCATCGCTGTAAGAACATCGAAATCCCAGGGCTCCGTGTAAACGCGCGTAATTTAATATTCACTCGTCATATTACTACAATATTCGTTTGTTCGTTTACTTTTCGTGCGCGCCCGCGTAATTACGCGTCAGTAAATTCATCGACTTACATCGAAGTCACCGGAAAACGTGCGTTATCAGATGAACAAATCGCTAACTACGTTATGATTTCTCGTCGCAAATCTTTCGAATTAATTACACACGCGACGGAACGGGACAATGTTAAAGTTTACAGTTACGAGAACGCTCGTCGAATTCAACCGTATACCATTATTTTTCATACGTAAATACCGGGAAACAATATTGTTTACAAGCCGTCTTCGGTCCGTTCTGTAAGACCCGTTCCGGGCACCTGAATCATGTACGTGCGTGACGATATTGTTAAATATTTGCAATTTTAGTAAATTTTTTTTTTTTTTTTCTAACACTCAAATTTGTATTACACTTTGCCCAAAACCTTCCCGCGTTTCGATTTTTTCCTGTTGAAACATTTACCTCACGTTTTTACACGCGTACGAGGTCCGTTCAAAAAGTACCGAGACAAATTGGCGAATGTAAGTTCCTGCACGAGAGTAGCAGGTACAAAAAATGCATACGTTAGTTCTTACGCGATAGAAAAAGGTACATATGTTAGTTCCTACATGCAATGCCGCGTTGAGCTATGTTGCCGCCCTTAAGAAAATTATGTTCACCATACATTAATTCTATTAATTACAGTCAGTAGCGTGTTACCGGGTAGGATATTAGTGTACTACGCAAGAGCAATAAATATTTTAACTGTCAAAAAAAAATCGTCAAATTGAAAATATCTTTGCACATCTAAAGACTGCCGAGATAAAATATTACGATTTACTAGTAATCGACTATTTTCGAGGAAAAAACGTACATGAATAACTAAAATAGCTTATACGATAACAGTACAAATAGAAGAAGTTAATTATTTAATAATTATCGTCTTGTAACATGCGGTGGTTGACTGCGACTTTTTCGTGATGTTTATTAACGAAATAACATGTATTACAGTTATACAGCCATACAAGAAAAATTATTGTTATATATTTTTCATTTTATGTTGATCCTCAAAAATTTGCCGCCCGTCGTTAAACGCGGCTCTGCCTACATGATAAAAACCAGGTACATATGTAAGTTCCTACACTTACTGTTTGGGAAAACAATGCATTCTTGCATTGTGAATATTCCTTACTATGAGTATAAGTACAATTTAGTTCCACGAATTATCTCAATTAAGTGTTCATTGCAGCTTATACAAAACCAAACATACATCAAGCCTGATCCAAAGAATATTTAGTGCTTTAAAAATATTCCTGTACAATGAAATTCGAATAAGTTATAATCCTGTTATATTTGACTCACTGCTACAATCAATAATTCGTTCAGAGCCAAAGTCAAATATCAAAATCATTTTAAATCTGTTGCTATAACACCACAAGATCCATCAAGACCAATTTTGAAAATTATTTAAATTAATAGTGCTTTATTAGGTACCTTTACAACAATGCAAAATACCTTTGATTTATAATTCATTTAATATTTGACTAATTAATAAACTAATATTAAAACAATATTTTCATTTGTTATAATGTGTAATTTATCTACATTAACCATATTTACACATTTTACGTACATTTTATAATATAAATTCGAGTACTCGAATTTAAGATCACAGTTTTTAGCAAATTATAATTACTATAATGTGAGAATATAGTGAAAAACACTTATACTAGTTATGTTTCATATGTTATGCATTCAAATTAAAAATTTTTTTAAGAGTTAAGTTAATATCTAATGTTATTAATAAATTATCTAATTACTTTATAAACAATTTTTTATTAAACCAACTTCAAAGGTAAATAATTATCACTATATTACATAATATTTTTATTTTATAATGCATTTTTAATAATACTAATATGTGTGCTTTATGTGAATAATCAGGATACAATTTCATAAAATATGACAAATAATGTAACAATAAGTAAATTAAAATAACATTGTCAATAAAAATATATCAAAGAAATGTGAAAATGATATATATATATATATATATATATATATATATATATATATAAAATGTTATATTTTAGAGAATAAAAATCAAATGTTCTGTAATTTTAAATATTAATAGTGAAAAGCATTAAAAAGAAAAATGTACATATATATATATATATATATATATGTAGATGTATAGTTAATTGGACATAGAGCCATGCTATAATACAAATTCATATGCATATTTGAAAAATAATGTATCGATTTAAGATGTTACATCAGTAATAAATGATTAAGAATTGGTAAAATAATAGCATTGCTTTGATTTATTTAATTTTTTTTTTTTTTTTTGAAGAAATTAAACAAGATGTGTAATAGTAAAACTAATATGAAGGTAAAATACTAACAGGTAATGTCAGAAAAGTTCGAAGTAAAATCTGGCCTTTGTCAAGGAGATGCATTGTCACCGATGTTATTCAACATTGCTTTAGAATGGGTAGTGAGAACAGCAAATGAAACTCGAAACATGGAAGTAGGTGAAATTGAAACCATCCTTGCTTATGCAGACGATGTGATAATTCTGGGTAATTCTAGAGACGAAGTGAAGCAAACCACAATAAAATTCTTAGAAGCATGCAAGATTATGGGTCTAGAAGTCAATCAAGAGAAAACAAAATACATGTGTATTTCACGGAATGACAGAAATGATTCAAATCTAAAAGTAGATTTTATATCTTCGTAAAAGTAGAGGCGTTTAAATATTTAGGTATAAACATATACAGCAAAAACAATGTACATGAAGAAATAAAAGAACGGGTAGCTAGCGCGAACCGATGTTATTATAGCCTACTTAAACTATTCAGATCGAAGCTATTATCGAGAGAATCGAAGGTAACTCTATACACAAGTTACTTGAGACCCGTGTTGACATATGGATGTGAGACATGGGCTACTACGAAAGGTGATTATGCTAAGTTATGTACAACAGAAAGAAAAGTGCTCAGAAAAATATTTGGTCCAGTTTATAATATAGAAACGAGAACATTCGAAAGAAGACATAACAATGACCTACAGAATTTATATGGAAGACCAAATATATTATCATATAGCAGAAGCAAGAGGATAGAATGGGCTGGACATGTTTGGAGGGCAGAGGAGAAAACTATAAAACGAGTAACAGAAGGAAGAATTGTGGGGAAAAGACCTGTAGGAAGACCCCGAACAAGATGGAAGGATGTAATAATAAAAGATCTAAAAATGATCTATGATAACGCAAAAATGGAAGATGCAAATGATAAGGCCCAATGGAGTGAAATAATGGTGGCAGCGATGGACCTACATGGTCCGCTAAGCTGTTAAGAAGAAGAAGAAATTAAACAAGGGAATTTATACAATGATAAATACAATTGTATATTAAACAATAAAAATAAGAACTTTTAATATTACTTATTAAGTATAATATGGTACATTAGTAAGACATAAAAAAGTTCTTACTTTATAAAACAGCCAAATAAAAATAAAATTCTAAATTATATTATTATATAAGCAATTAGGAATATTTATACAAAAAATGTATAAACCTATAATTTATCAGTTAATTGAAGGACATCAAATTGGTTTGATCTAGATAGTATGTATATAAAAATACATTTTCATAACAATTTCTTATATGAATTAATCATTAAAAATAATACTAAACAATTAACAGTTATAAATTAAAATTTTGCTAAACATTCTAGAATTTTATTTATATTTATTAATAAGTTTTTGGCTTCATTGATTCGGTGTAAATTTTATACAGTACACCTATTCCAAGGATTCCAACAGTTGTGCCTTGAGCCGCGAGTCGTAGTTGAATAAGGTATAGAGACGTACTTCCCTTGTGAGATTTGAATTTATAGAGCCCATAACCAGCTACTAATACAAATCCCAATATTCCTAAATGTTAAACACATTATAAGAAATTTAATTTAAACATTTTAAAATAAACAGAGATAAGAATCTACATACCAACTGGATACAGGGGCATTTTTTCAGTAGATTTGGATAATTTATTGGTAATTGCATTTTCGTCGTCCATTATGTATACTGTTTTATCTAAAATATATAGAAATAAATAACAATTCATTAATTTAGAAAACAAAAATCATTACTTTATATAACTATCGCATACAGTTAGTGTTTACCATTTATACAAGTTATCAGCTTTTTTCATAACATAAATAATTACAAAATTAAATCAGAATTAGTTATGAATCACTTAAAATAATCAAAAAATTAAAAAATATTAATTATAAACTCATAGCATAAGATCTAATTATTTTTTGATAAACATCAAACATAATAAATATAAAAACAAATTTACCTTTACGATATTTTGCACAAGAGGAATTATTTTTTTTATGATTTAATATAAATTGCAATTATTTTTACATTACAAAATAATAATAAAATAAAATTATGATATAATGCAACTATAATTTTAATTTTAATGTAACATAATATTATGTTGAGAATATTGAGAAGCAATGTTATAATATTTTTAACATAATTTAAAAATTGTATTTTTATAGATAATTTAATAATAATAATTTAATAGTTAATAAATTAAATGTACATACAACAATTACGACTTTTATTTCATTGCAAGTATAAATTTATCTTAACTAATTTTTAACATAATTCTAATTTACTTTCATAAGTTTAATTCAAATTTGATAAATCAATTTGAATCTGAAATTTGGTCTCTAAACTAATAAAACCATAATCCATGGATATACATTTAGATCAAAATTCAAAATAAAAACAGAAAAACTGTTAATATTCGATCATTTCTAAAAACTTGAAACTACAATAAGATAAAAGGGACCAAGCGCCATGCTACAATTTTGTAGTCATTATGTTTTTAAGACTAATGTGTCTCCTTATACAATCATGATAATAAAATGAATCATAATTAATTTGCTTAACCTTTCTTAAATGTTTTTTTTATCTCAAAATTATCTGATCTGAAATAATGATCTCAAAACATATCAAATGTTTAAAACTAAATATAATTTAAATTTGAATTGGTTGACAATAAAAAAAAAAATCAATTAGCCTTATTGCATAACATTAAATACAAATTAACTCATTAGCAATACCAATTATTTCCGTTTAAAATTATTTCTAAAAACAAATCAATTATTTCTTATTAAATTAGTAGACTGAATACATCTAGTTTAATGCAATTTATATATTAAGACTTAATAGGAGAGGAGAAAATAATACTTATATTACATAAATATCTTTTAACAAATAAAAACATTAATCTTCATTGTCTTCATTAACACTTATTAACTGGGCGGTTAATAATTTATTTAATGCTAAACTGTAATTCTAATGTATCGTAAGACCCTTGCACAACAGGTGCAATCATAAGTACGACTATACAAATTATGTAACTTAATATAAATAATTAAAATGTAAAAAATTAAAGAATTAAAACATACGATAGAGAACTAATATTAAAAAATTAACTAAAACACTGTGATCATTATCGCATGTGTATTAAAATAAAAATATAATACAATGTCAGAAAGGATATGAACACCAGAAATTAGAAACCGATATCTACACAATGAAGTTTTATAAGTAAGGTACATAATATTATAGATTGATCTTCGAGTAACATTTGAAATGGAAAAAAAATCAATTCCCGTAACTAACTATAACAATGACTTCAACGATTGTTCAAATCCTCTCGAAACTTTAACGACTTTAGACAAAAGTATTAAATTCAATATCTTTGTAGAGTTTAAATTCAATATCATAAACATTCGCCAAGGTTATTTCTAGCGGTCCATTGTCAGCCTAATACGAAACAATCAATTATTATGTTACGAAATAAACGATAGTAAGAATATTGATACTGCCTCCCGTGGAAAAAAATGTCGGAGCAAAAGTTCCCGACAATGGGTAGGTTATACCTATTATACGAATACCAACCGAGGGCGTAACGTAGTTAATCGAAATATCACGATCTATGTACTTACTCGATCGGTTCTACGACGGCCGCGCGAAAAATATGAGGAAGGTCGACGGTGCGTCGGGACTGAGAAAATATATTTTTACACGGGAACAGATCGACACAGCCGCGATGGCTACGTCTGGTGAAGTGGTGAACTTGAAACTCGCGGCGGCCGCGTTCGCGTCCGTTACCCGATATTGTGCAAAAATTGATGTAATAATGATTAATAATAATCGCGATGGTGATAACGCATAGCTTCTTATCGCCGAGCAACAGGTTGGCCAACGACGATTGTCTTTACTGAACGTTATCGGTCGGTCGTCTCGTCGGGCGAACTAAGGTCAGTATCATGGACTTATGTAGATCATGTTTGTATGTCTACGGTCAGTATTGTTATCGTTGTAACAATTGAACGCTAAAACATTTGAATGTCAGAATATTTGAAAATTTCAATCCAAGGATCGATTAACAAATTGAAGCGATTGGGAACGGGATTTTATTTTCATAGGTTGTGTTCCTGTTTGTCTTGGCGTTTTTGTTTTCGTCCCTTATCAATTTCGGGGGACTTGCACTATCACCCGCCTCGTCCTCACCGTTGGAGGGTGCAATCCACAAGGTGGTGTATCATTGCTGTACCGTGCTGGCTCGTCAACCCAACAAGTTGAAGTGTCGTTTGGGTACGAGAAGCGATTATCGTTACAGCGACGCCGTCCTGTCCCGTCCCGTTCAACTAGAATTAATGGGAACAATACATTGTTGCGTTTACGACGGACGGTCGGGATTCCAGGACAAGAACGTCATCTTTACGTGTTCAACTGATTGAAATCATTTTTAAGCCCGCCGCCGGTTGCTTTCAACCTTTGGAGATCCCATCGAGTTCGTCCTTTTGGGTAACGGCTCTTCCCATGTCCTCGTTATCAATTTTATTAATTCACCATTTCAATGGGCTTATTGTACCATGAACTTTGGTTTTCAGCTGTGATAACGATAGACAATAATCGTCAAATGTTGCTGTTCCATTGAATTGTCTCTTAACCGTTTCTGCTCGACTCGTCCATCATGTCTGCAGAGAAAGAAGAATGCGAACTGGAACAACTGGTGTCTTCCGACGAGGAACCCAGACCGCCGATGGACAATGCGCACATCACTCCTCCCATTACACCTAAGCCACCACCTAGAGCACATTCTCATACAGATAGCCGGACCAAGACTAGTGTTTCAAGCAATAAGGTTTTTAATGTTTTATAATCCCATAACTATTGTTGCTAATACCACTTGTATCTGTTTTAAAATTTAGTCTCATTCTGTTGAAAGTCAGAAGAATGAATGTCATAAATCTAGTGCCAAATTATCTAGTTCTTCATCCTTGCACCAGGAAAATAAACCTCAAATACAACTGTCCAGTATGATATATATATATATTCATTATGATTTGTTTCTCGATTACATATTTCTTCAATATTAAATTTATATTTTAGAAGATATTAGTGGTACAACTCGACTTATGTGTGTTAATGAACGATTAGGACGTAGTTCTTTACATGACTACAAACCACCACGGCCACCTCCTCCTAATTTTAGTAAACTACAAAATAAAAAAGGTTGGTTGTTTGAGTTAATACAGTTATTATTTAGTTAGTTATTATTTTAGTTAGTTTATAACATTTAATCGGTAGATATCTTCTAAAATAAATAATAATAGTATTTTTATTATCTATGTTTATAATTAAGGCCTGATTTATATGCATTTTTCTTCTTTTTTTTTTAATGTGCATACTTAAATGTATGAATATGCAAAAATATGCAAAATTATATATTACTATTTATTAACTATTGTAGAGATATATTCATTACTTTTTATTTTACAATGTTAATTATAAATTCTCCATCCATTTTCAAAGCATTTAGAAATTCACTTAGATATCATTATAATAATCATAGCATCATTAATGTCATCATTTAATAACTATGTATAACTACTATTCTCCTTAAAATAAACAAAACTATGCAAAAAATATAATTCACTCTTTGAGTCTACAAATAATGACTAATTATAAATGATATATTTAGATTTTTAATTAAAATTACTGTAAGTAATATACAGTAGATTCTACTTAATATGGACTCATTGGGACCAAACCCATGTATCCACATTAAGCGGTTGGCCATATAAAACAAACTTAGTTCAAAAACACATACATTTTTAACATCAAAAAGTTTTTATTTTTTACACATAAGCCATTAAATCGAATGCATTTTAAATTTAACTAATATCATTGATTTAAGAATATACTCTAATAATGTTCTATTATATAGTTAATAAAAATATAGATATATAATAATGAATTATATTATCTCAAAACGCATACATTTTCAGTCATTTTACATTGTTAGATATTTTGAGAAAAAGAGCTCCAAGTTTGTAATTTTATTTTATTTTTTTCTATTGCTCTTGATAATATTCCATAATAAATTAAGTTAAACTTCCATTAAAATCCTGTTAAAGATTTAAAAGTTAAGGATTTTTGTTACTTTTTATTAACACAATTTCATAAATATGATGAAAAACGATTGTATTAGTTGTTAATATATATCCTTACGCTAAATAAATATCCACATAAACCAAACAATGTGCCCATATTAACCGGTGTCCACATTAAACAGAATCCACTGCATATAGAATTATACATTTGCTCATGAATCTACGCCTTATTTATAATATATACTGTCTACTTCAATATCTTTTCAGTTATAATAACTTAACAAAATATAACTTGCATGAGTATTTAGTTTAATAGTTTATTAATTTAAAATATGGTATTTTGGCGTTTACATTTTCTTTAAAACATGATTTTACTTTTGTTTATAATATAACATCCAAGAATTGTTTTTTAAAAATTTATAGAATTGAATAAGCTTAGATTATAATTTACATTACCCATCTATGTTTGATATTAATTTAAAATATAACCTTGTGTTTGATGGAAAATTATAGAATTCATTTAAAAACAAGTATTTTAAAGACACATTGAAACACACAATAGGTACCATTCACTATCAGTAAAATTAAATGATTATGGATGAAGTGTTTAAATAGTCTTGTATATACAATTTAATACTGTTAATATTAAACGTATTTGTGTAATGTCAATTTAATGTAGTAGCTTATAATTTTTGTAACATTAGTTAAGCTATTATTAAAAGGTATAGCTAACAAATTTCACCTTTTTTTCTTTTTTTTTTTGTTAATGTAACAATGAACCACACATTTGGATAGTTAAAATTTAAAAAGAGCTATTATATCTATGTTATTCATCTATCAAAACATATGACATTGAAATGTTCAGTTTGTTAGTCATAGTTCCTTACAATAATAATTGGCAGTTCATTGCATAAAATAGTTTTGTCCTTAACTTTAAATCAACACATACCTACATTGAGTATAGTAATTATAAATATAAATTCATACTTTATTTTCATTTACAATGCATCAGCCAGCATCTTGGTAGATAATTAAAATTAGGGTGTCAAAGGTGTATTATTTATTCAATGCAACAGTTTAATTTGAAATATTTCAATTAGGTACAAAATAATATATTAATGGTTGATAAGTATATATTAATCCAGGTACATTATTTTTAATTATTTATTTTTATTTTTATGCATGCAAACAACCTTCAATTGTTATGATTTATATTCTTATTATTATTAAATCAAAAATTGAATGTAGCCTAATAGTGAAAATTGTTTAAATCACTTTGTAAATAAATATATTTTAATGTAACTGTAAACATTATTGTGTTTGCTATTAATCTAAATAATTAATTTCTAAACTTAATTTTATAGCATTTATTGCTTTATATAAAATTTTAATAGACTTTATTTTATCTATTTTAAATTTATAATTATTTTTAATGGTAAGAGTGTTGTTCACGCTGTTGCCTTGTTAAATTTAAATGTCATTAATATTTCACTATGTACTAGACTACTATTGTTAATTAATTTATACTCTATTGTATTGCTTTAGACTAAATATTAAAATAAAATGTATCTTACAAAATCAAAAATATTATTATTAAAAAACTTCAGTCTCAACATTTTTGAACTTTTTCTTTGTTATTTTTTCTTTTTCTTTTTTTATTAAATTCAAGAATTGATTTCTATTAAATCATTAATTGTCTATTCTATACAATATTTTGTCAGTGAATGCCAGCAATCCAAATAATACTCAAAAATAATTATGCTTGTAATGATAAAACATATTAATACTTAAGTGTATTTAGTTGCTTATTTACTTAACACTACTTTATGGTATGCTTAGCACTTGTATTTATCATTTAATAATAACTATTTAGACAACTTGAGTATGTGTTTTATTTATATTTTTACTGAAACATTTATGGTATAACTACTTGATAATAGCATTTACCTATCTCTTTATAAAATTATTTATTGAAGAGTTAGTGTATTTTATTATTTCAGCTTATTTATTTTTTTTTTTTACTTTTTTTTTTATATATATACATATTTTGTGTGTTGGTTGCTTTTGTTGTTGAATCCTGTCCCATATTAAACAAATAGTGTTCCCCGAACAAACTATGGACAGAAGTTGCCTACATCATTGTTTTTTGTCAGATGTGACCGATGTCAGACAAATGGAGCAAGCCCTTCAGCAACTACTTGAAGACTTTCATTCTGGAAAATTACGTGCATTTGGTAAATAACAGTTATATAATTTTAAAATTAATGGCATGTATATTTATTAATAGGGCTCGAACTTTAAAGCATAATAAATAACAAAAAAGCATAAAATTGTTTTATAAAAGCAAAAATGAGACATATTTATATTTTAAAAATCCATAAAAAAGCATGACTAAAAATTAACATGAATTAGTTATAATTTTATAAAACTGAATAAAAAAAATTAAAAAAATTATTTACTACCATGTATTTGGCAAGATTTTCAGATGTAAAACTGACTATTGTATGACAGGATGTTTTTATACATAGAAAACAAACGTTCTACATTCACTGAAATCAAAATCAAACCCATGATAATTAATTTTGTTTGATGAAACACCACTTAGTATAGTATGAAAGTCCCGTAATTGTTTCCAGCCTTTGTTATTTAAAAGAACACAATTTAGTTTACCCAAAATTGCAGTTATTGTTATAGTTGTATCTTTACAGTTATTATTATATATTATTGCAATATCTCCATTAGCTTTCGTAGCCTCATCAATAGACACCACCTATATTTTTTGATCTGTTATTGTATCGCAAATTTTTGTCAATGTATTTTCTTAGCATGGATTAAAATATCCTATACGTAATGTCGGCTCATCAGGAATAGTTTTTTTTGCAATATTTTGTTAAAAATTCTCGAAAATGTTTATTAATTAGTTTATTCATTGGAATATTTTCAGCTACCAATGTTGAACATAAATTTGCATTAAACTATGACTGATTACTAAAATATTGTAAAAATATGATTAAAGTAATGCAGACTTTTCATTTTTGTGTCTTTTAAACAGCTTGAACATATTTTTTTCACTGTACATGATACTGTCATTACATTTTTTTTTTATGTGACACTTTTATTTCACGAATTTTGCAATATAAAACCGATCCATCATTTTGAAAAAATTCTTCACCGAATTCTAACACAAATTCATTTGTTTTAGTTTTTGGCATTTTAATAAATTACAACACTATAAAGCACTATAAAACCTAAATTTTGAACTAATTGATATTAATGTTATATGAGCTTTGAGCGTAGGTGCTACAAGCTATATGTAATAGCCCATAAGCAAAAATAAATTTGTTCATTTAGAATCAGATTGACCTGAATGAATTTATATTAGATTTCTATTTTAAATATATAAAAAGAAATATTTGCTTTAAAATGCATGCCCTACTTATTAAATTTGTCTTAAATTAAATTAATTTTTAATACAAATTTTTGTTTAGGTCACTTTGAATTTTAGGTATTAATGCATTAATTTAATTTAAATTTTTTTATTGAAAACACGATTAGTTAAAAAATAAATTACAAATATTTCTTAACATTTATTTGTACACAATAATACTATTATTTCGACTAAATTATAAAAAAATAACATTGTGCAAATAATTCCCGACCAATAATAACAAAGAAAGCAATAAAATATAATTAATAATTCATCTATTATAACATTGAATAGTTTAGAGATACATAATAATGTAATGATATAATACATTATTAGGGATGGTTATTTAATAAAACTGTTGTTCATTAAATATATTGTTTAGGTAAAGACTGCAGTATGGAACAAATGACTGCTATTCGAGAACAGCAGGAACATTTGGCGTGGTTGCATTTTGAATTGGGCGTGAGACAGGATGGATCCACACCGCTTAGCGAACAAGGCATTGCAAAAGGCACAGAAAACATGCACTCCCTAATGGCTAGCCTGGAACAGCTGTCTTTATCCATAGAGAAGTTACATTCATTCAGCAATTCAACTTTCGATTGAAGCACATACCATATGTACAAAACTACCTTTAATTGGCATTTGGGATCATCAATAATGACCACTCTGTACATAATGGAAGGAATCATATAAACAAAAAAATAATAATAATAATATTAATAATTATATTGCTCATATACCAATCATTCCATGGACAATTTTACCAAATTATCAATTATGTAATTTTTTTCTTTGTTAAGTTGTTAAATAAATATGAATTTTTATAATTGACTACAATCGTTTACACAATGAGTGCAATGCCTCGTATGGTGATAACATTCTTGTAGATCCTATGCTAACCCTGATGCCGCAGCTTTTTGTCGCTTCACAAATAGAATTCACTTCATGTCCACTTATACCACCAATGACAAACACAATGAGATGATCACAATCTAGTGGATGTTTGTTGACCGTGTTAATAATTTTACTTAAGAAAAAAATAAAAAAAATATTTTTATAATGTCTTAATATATACTAACGTTATTAATATTTGATAGTGCAAAATTACTAACTTGAAGCCTATTTTAATCAAATCTGTGAAGCCATCAGACTTGGTTTTTAAAACTGGTAAATTCGGTCGCATTGGACTACACACATCATCCATCAGTTGTTTGACAAAAGAACTGTAGCCTGCTGGCGCATAAGGGTTTTCTTTTACAAATAGTTTTCTGTAAACAAAAATTTAAAAGTTTATTGATCAATGTCTAGTAAAATATTTAATCTGAAATGTTCTCATAATTTGTGTAGTCAATCTTTATCATGACCTATATTATATCAAAGTTGTTTTGTATGAATGGAATAAACATATTTACTATTATTTTTCATCATAATAAATGAAATATCTATTGGTCGATAACAAATAAATATAAATCAATTATAATTAATTTTTATTTGTTCACCAATGAAAATGTTTGAGTTCAATCAATCAATGAACATTTCCTGTTACAAGTTCTTAACATAAAACAAATAATTTTCAATGTAAGAAAATATAAGCAGTAAACCATAATATATGTATTGTTTTCATAGGTGCAATTAAGGGTGAAAAGCTTAGCTTCACAAATATTTTTAAAGTCCTTCCGGATCAATGAGTTGTTTTCTCCATTGTTTGTGTTAAAATAAAATTTAAGTAGGGATAGAGTTTAATAAATATATGTATATACATTTATTATTGACGTACATTGAAATTAAGGTTTGAGCCTTATTTTTAATTTTATCGGTCGGACACAAGTTGAGTCTGGTTAGTTTTTTTAATTTTCGGGTCGGATCTGACATTTTTAAAAATGTAAAAAAAAATTTTAACTGAAATTATTATGTAAATTACGTTTGCATAAATGTAATATCAAACAAAATTAATACATTTTAATTAAACTTATTAAACCTGATACATAATAAGGATAAAATGTGAAAAATGTTTATGAATGATAAAATTAACTTTTATTTAATCCTTTTAGACCCCAGGGTCACTTTTGTGACCCAATGTTTCATTCTTCAATTAAAAATAAATTATTAGTATACAGCAAACGCTCTATATATGTATAGATGTATAAAATTCCGTAGAATTCAGTTATCTTGTTATTATCCTCTTATTGACTTTAGTGTATTAGTTTTGATAGGATTGGTCCAATTCAATAATAACAAAATTTTGTTTTATATGAAATAACATTTTGAAATTCTTTTCGTGTCGGGTCGGAAATTTTTAAAATTTGTTCGGTCCGGGTCGGGTTGAGATAGTAAATCATAATTTTATTTGGATTAAATGTCGGTCCGATTATTTTATGTCTTGGGTCGGGTCATGTTACCGACGATTTTTTCGGACCGGGTCGGGTCACAATATAGTGACCCGTGCAGACCTCTAGTAGATACATCGTGCTGCTGCATTATGAATTGTTGTCCTCAGATGGAGAAACGTAGTTACAACGACAATTATTGCTATCAATTTTAAGTGTTATCCACTGTTATCAGTAAAACAAACGTACACACAAAACCATGCAAAATGTTTGATAAAAACTGAATAACGTATTTGAATCCGAAGTCAAATTAAATTTCATACAATCGAAAAATAATTTGTAGGAAGTGTTTGAGTGTTAACGTAACACGTGAACATTTATTTTATTTTTTTTTTGTATTTATTTTGATCTGTAAGGAAAGTTTGAGCAAAAATGTTCCCGACGAGTACTCAAAAAAAAAATTGGATATTCAAAGATGAGTCAGATTTGAACGCACTGCGCGAAGAAGCTAATCGGCAGTTCATCAACAGATTTGGATCGCACATGAGTCCGGAGGAAAGAAACGCGTTTTTCTTGGACGCCAACGAGGAACACATAATACAGAAATGTCACGAGTATATACTCAGAGATTTTTGCCACAAGTTTCAGCCACCCATGCCAAAATATGTGTTTGCGACGGCACTAAATTACCTCAAACGATTTTATCTGTACAACTCGGTCATGGACTATCATCCCAAAGAGATAATGGTCACATGTTTGTTCTTGGCGTGCAAAGTGGATGAGTTCAATGTGTCACTTGCCCAGTTTGTGGCTAATATCAAGGGTAACCAGTCAAGAGCGACCACTGTGATACTGAACAATGAACTGTTTCTCATGGAACAGGTGAAATACAACCTTAAGGTACACCATCCATTTAAAGCTATCGAAGGCTTTCTTCTAGACATCAAAACAAGAACACGAATGTCAGACCCAGAGCGTATGCGTCCACATATTGATAGTTTCATTGATAAGTTACTGTTTACAGATGCATGTCTATTGTTTGCACCTTCTCAGTTAGCACTGGCTGCAGTGCTTCACTCTGCCAGTCAAATCAAAGAAAATCTAGACTCCTATGTAACAGATTTACTATTAGGGGACACAGGATCAGATCATTTAAAAGATCTAATAGAAGTTGTCAGAAGGATAAGGATATTACACGTTAGAGTAGCCGATGACCACACAAAAGAATTATCACGTATTAGTAAAAAATTGGACAAATGTCGGAATCAAGAAAACAATCCATTCAGTGATAAGTATAAAGATAGAATACAAGAAGCGTTAAATAATTCTATGTAATAAAAATACATTCTATTTTTGTATTGTTTGAAAAATGATTTAATATTATTGTAATATATTTGTAATTCATAAATAAGATCATAGTTTAAATTTACATAATTATTTTAATATTAAGTCAAATTTACTTTTTTGTCAAAAGATATCAATAGACTATTTATATTTTTATTGTATATTGAAAATTAATATAGAGAATATAAGAATTATGTTAAGATCACTTTCCAAACACTAATAAAACCTTATTAAATAACATACTATTCTGAAGTTTTATCTAAACAAACTTTTGTAAGTGTAATTTATTATTTAAACAGGAATCAGTGTGTAGATTTTAAAAACAACACGTAAGGACCAAAGGCATACCCATGACCTTTTTTCTTCAAATTTTTGTTATTTTTTCTTATATCATACTAAGAATATTTATACACTGTTAAATCTATAAATATGCTTGATGCTTTTTATGACATTATCTTCAAATGAAACCAGATAAACTATCAAGTATATAATGAATGAAATTCCCCCTATAAAATGGTCTAGGGACGCCACTAGTATGAACTAAAAAATATTAAAATATAAATACATATCAATGTTACTTTTCTTGTGGATAAATTATGATTCAAATTTTACTTATTGTGTTTATTAAATAAAAATATAATGATACCCATATTATATTTAATTTTTTATTAATAAAGTAATTAATTAGTACTCATCTATTATTTTTTTAACTCTTTGTATGTATGGATTTGTAGTTTTTTAATTGGATTAAATTTAATGTATTATAGGAGTAGAAGAAAAAGTTGAATTCTCTATAGCATGTAATGAACTAAAATATAATCCATAACATCTATTAAAAAAAAAGTTTATAGCATGTTATAAGAGTTTATGATGAATACATTTTGTAACCAACTAAATATGCAGTTAAAACATTAGTTTCTAATAAAGTTACTGTTATTTCAACATATATACAGCATTATTTATAGAAATAAAGTAAAATAATTTCATTTTCAAAAATTGCATCAACAAAATATATAAGTACCTCGATGAATATTAAAATAAATTTAAACAACGAGGACAGTTATTAATATTTCGGCATAGAATAGCACTTTAGGTTTTTAAAATACCATTAAATAATACTGTTAATGTAAATTAATATTAGAAATTGTGGTGATATCCAAATTAAAAAATCTGGTTGTGTAATGTTTTTAATTGATACTGAAGACCAAAAACACTTTTCACTTATATAAATACTATTTTTTGATGAGTATTATTTTATATTATAGGTACTGTACAATATTATACATTCAGTCTTTCCTAATTTTAAATGTATTTTGATTATAAGTATTTTTAGTTATAAAAGAAATTCATAAAATTTAAATAAGAATGTACCTGTACTGTACAAAATTCTGTCTTGATGATTTGATTTGATTTAAAATAAAGATAAAATTTTCAGCAGCTTGTTGACATGCCAATGGTGTAGTTGAATTGATTCCTAAATATTATTAAATTAAAATATTATGATTCCACAAAAATTAAGTAGTTGTGTTTTTGATTTATTATACCTATAAAATCTTTGATAATATATTCAGGTAAATATTTGAAATCTTCAAAAAAGGCTTCACCAAGCATATTTTCTAAATCTATCTGATGTTCATCTGACATTTCAAAATCTTCTTCGACAACTGAGTACAGTTGAATTAAAATACACAAGAGGATTTCAAGTGAGAGCTTTCTATCTTTTCTTGTTTTAAATAATTGACCAACCTGATTAAAAAAAAAAAAAATTAAAAAAAAAAAATTAATTAATTTTTAAAAATTGTCAACATACTTGTGTCAAAATGTCAATGTCACTTTCCAATGTAATATTTTGTAATAATAGTTTACCAATATTTTGAGCAAGTTCAATCTTTGAGAGATTTGGAGATTTCAAAGCAGCACATATACATAACACTTGCTAAAAATATAACTATTATTTTTGATAAAGTTTTAATGATAATTTGTTTTCTATTTTTTCATTTGGTATATTTGTACTTAACTTTTTATTACTCGGGCATATATACAAAAATAGTTTTTTTTTTTTCACTTAGTAGAGATTATAATTCATAAAGTAATTATCTGTAATTAAATTATAGTTACTTGTTTTAAATCAATATTTTCTTTGGTATTAAACTTTTCGTCAGATAAAATGGTTTCTAAGAGTTGTGGTGTAATTCTGGAAATAGTTTTTCGGACTGGTCCTGAACATTTTTCAGTTAATACTGTTCGTATGTTTAATAATACATTTTTTTCATTTTTTGTTAATAACCATTCAACCACTGGTGTAGGTTTCAAGGTTGGAGCCAAACACATTGGTACTTCTAATTGATCATTGATTTCCTTATACCTTAAAAATTACATTTAAACGTTAAAATAAATTTTGAATGTTTGGTACTCATTAAATAAATATTAAAATGGTAAAATTTATTTAAGCATTTCTAGCGAATGGATTTTTTTCAAATTTAGATAAAATACTTTGAACAGTAGAATCTCATTATGATACGAAAAGGGGAAAAAAGTATGTTTGAGAGTAATATTGAGACATTACATTTTATAAAGTTTAATACAATTAATTATAAGTTATATAATATACCTAAGCATGACTTTAAACGAAATATTATTCATATACATTTGTTTGAAAATACCTTTAATATCATTGATTTTATAATATGTAAGACATAATGTATAATATACATTTATACAACATACTTTGGGTCTTTTATCAAAGGTTCAGTAGTGACTGCAATATCTGAACAAGTTTTGGGAAATCTATTTAATAACATGCTCATTTTATCTAACAGACAGCTAGATGCAAAATCAGTAACTGCATACATATCAATTATTCTATCAATAAGTATTACATTAACGCGACTCAAATCTGTATTTACTGACTAAAAAAAAAAAAAAAAATTATACATGGAAATATAAAATTTATATTAAAACTAGATTCATACTTTCTGAATTTTAGAAAAATTATGAGATACAGCTTCACTTAAAGGCCCAATGGAATAAATGTCATGTCTGACATTCAAATGGTGAAATATATTACTCAAAGTGGCCGAAATTTTTGATACATAATGTTGATAGTCATTCTACAACATAATTATGTTTAACATTATAATTTAATAATTTACAGTATATAGTTATAATGCATTAATAAATAAATTTAGTATACCTCTATCAGTATAGGAATGTCTTGAAGATGAGGAAATAAAAATAATGCAGGAGACAAACAAGTCAATGAAATTGGTATGTCCATTACATCCACAGTTCCATCCTGAAATAAAAATATATAATAATATACCATACTTATAAATTATAGCAAATTGTTTTACAACAATATTATTACTAAAACATACCTATATTCAAAATTTATTTTTTCTAAATTAATATAACAAGAAGTACTTGTTTTTTTTTTTTTTTTTAAGTCGGTTCATTAATATTTTACAATCTGTTGAAAATTTACCTCATATTTAGATGAAACAGTTTTGCATAATTCATTTTCTAACTGTTCAATATCATAAGATTCAAACCCACAGCCGGCAATGAAACGGCAATATTTGAAATTACTGTTGTTCAAAACGTCTCTAACAATTGTAACAGTTGATTCATCGACTGGTTTTCCAACAATCAACAAACACCTACGATCTTTTGGATGGCCACTCTATGATCATAATAAATGCCGATCATACAGTTAGAAAATGTTTACAACTAGTTACTTAAGTGCATGGTCACCTCGAATGAAGACAATTCTTTGACACTTTTGGCACCAGCTCGATAAAGAAGTATACAACCACCGTGCCAGTGAAGCGACTCAGCAGCGTATTCGTCCAAGAACACCGCGGCTTCCCTAGCATATTTGCACGCTTCATTCCAGGACCAATCAGCTATCACGGAGAACGGAGTGTCCACGTTGAACGCCATCAGAATTCTACTGGATTCTGGTGATCTGAAAAGTCGAACGCTATCTTACCCGTTGCATCGGTTGTACCGTAGCGCGCGAAACGACCGTTCACATTTTACATACTTCAGGTAAATTTCGACTCGATTTCAAACTGTAATGGCCCACAGCCACCAACAGAACATCAAAATGCACCGAGGGGACAGCTCACGGCTCACCTGTTTTCAATACGTTAAGTATTTCACTGTTTTTAATACCTAATATTATTTCAGCTTTACGAACATTGCGATCGCAATGGTTGGTGTTATTTATTTACTTTTTGAAATGTTATCAGCATTAACGTCACCAATACAATTACAGTTCAATAACACAAACACACCACCACCAACTGAATTGTTATCATAGGATACGAAACGTGTTGCAAGATAACGTGTTCGTTTGACCGTTAGTCGGCGCCAACGGTACTTGTTCCGCGAGTTAATGTTTACCTTCGCGGTGTACACCTGTTGGCTGTTGCATTTTATTTTATTTTTTTTGTACCTTTTTTTACAATACCAAACTTACCGATTCGGTCATGCAAGTTGACCGTTTTCATCGTATCGGATACAAACTTTTGACCTGTCAAGTGATTCGGTCATTTCGGCGATCATTTTTTTATATTACGATTGTTTAGAAAAAAACGTCAAAAGTGAAACCGAAGATTTAGCAAAAGGTATTTGTACAAAGTTTTGTTCTTTATAAAACTTCGAGTGCGCTACCTATATTTTATATTCTTTCTCTTATTTTAAAGTGTTGTATTAGTTACATGCGGGTGATCATAAGACTGAAAACGGAGTAAAATAAGAATCACTCTATCAAAAACCGAGTATTTTAATATCGGGTTCTATGAAATCAGGGGTTATCCTCAAAAATGTTTCTAGCCCTTTGGAAATTATCTTAAGCATGATCTTGACATCTCGGATACCTCGGTTTACTTGTCATCATTTAAACATAAACTGTTTTTAAATTTGAAAAGAAATCGACGTCGATTGAGGTGCAGTGTATCCTTGTACCGGCTAAAGGACCTTTTCACGTCAACAGAAGTTATAGGCGTAAATTTGAAAGGTTTTAATTCAACAGGACTGAAGCGAGCCTCGCAACTCACGACTGGGGGCAGTCAATAATTTCTAGTATATTTTTAACTAGATTTAACGGCCATGACGGGAATTGTTTCAAAATAGGGGAATATTAAACAAATAAGTATAATAAAAGTAAAAAAATTTGAAAACATGTAAATGACCACAAATGATTGTTTACATTTTATTTTGTTTTAAAACATAATCTTTAGTTTTAATTATAAAACGTAGCAATTAATGAATAGTATATTTATTTTTTTTAAAAAAACAACACAAAATGTTTAATGAAAAATTAATTATACTATAATGCAATTGAATGTGTAATTTCTTAACAGTTATATATTGTACCTATATCTTATAGATTTTAGTACAAAGTTTTTTACAGGCTTTTTTTAAAACAATCTCTCTCAAAAATTAAATACATAACTTAAATCACGTCATAGGATTTGATCAAGTTTCGCTTTACGTATTTATAATATGAACACTTGTATTGACATGCGATTATGTAATGTAGATATTTAGCAGTAGCTCCGAACACGTACTTTTATAGGGCGCTTTGCCCTATAAATACAATATAAATACAACCATGTTACCAATCATTACTTTGTTTCACCAAGTGAAATAGCCAAATTAAATAGCGCCACTGGTATTAAGTATGCTGTAAAGTTTATATTACTACATTACAAATAAATATTCATTAATTACTTAGTAGGATTATTCTATTATATCATATGACCAATGACCAACAGGCCTGTGCGCAAGATTTAATTAAGACTCGGTTAGATTAGGTGATTACTAACCATTGATCCATAACGAGGAGGTAGTGAGACAAACGATTTGCACCTAGATAATCGTTGCGATTTATTCATTACTTTTAAAATCATGTACGATATTTGAAATACATATTTTGGCTCTTTATTTATAAATTAATTTCATAATTTCCTAGCATGAAATTATTTCAGCCGTATTACTATAAACTAATATCGAGCATTGAGCTTCATGGAAATATTATGCAATAGGGCAGGGGATAGGCACATAAGCGGCACTTGGTAGAAACTCATGTGGGTGCAAACGTTTATGGTGATTTACAAACCTTTGGAGGGGGGGGGGTGTTTTCCCATGCCACCTAATATTTAACTACTACTATTACAAAAGTAATAAAAACATCTTTATGTAAAACTTTATAATATATTTATATATTTCAATTAGTATAATATATAATTGTAAATATTAGATATAACTTATAAATATAATATAAGGTACCTATTTTAGATATTAAACAATAACCATTATCCAATATATAAATAAGGCTACAAATAACATAACAAGGATGATTAAAATATCTATTTATTCTCAACAAAAAAACATTTACCTAGGTAATCTGAATGATTTAATTTTCTTAATGGAACATTAATATAAATAATACATAATATGACAAGCTATATAATTTTACTATGATAGAATACATACAACATATAATTATTTATTAAATATGATATTAATAAAATATAAAACAAACACAAATATTATTAAATTATTTTTAATGTCAATAGCAGCCAAGAACTATCTGACGTGGTTAGTGACTATATAGATTACATATTATAACTTATAATTTTAATTATTTTCACATTTAAATATCACATGCCACATTTATATTATTATTATAAAAAAACATTATAATAATTATCAATAGATTAGCTACACAAATAACATGAAATATGAATATTGACTGAACACAGCTACCATTATATTTATTTACAATACATTATCCACAGGCAACATTGAACATATAATTGTATTTTGAAACTAACCATTAATTAAAATACCTTCTGCAGTCATATTTAGGCAGGATTCTGTTGTAGCCAGAGAAATGCCCACGCTGTTAATTTTATTTATATTATCATCAGTGTCGTCAACTATAGTTAAAAATAGACAAATTAAATATTAAAACTTCATAGTATATTATGACAACACACACAAAATAATTTAATGAAACTGAACTTACTCATAACATCTGCTGATTTTTTTTTAAAAAAATCCGTTATAGTAACCTTAGTATGGTTAGGTTTAAAGTCGGCTTTTCTTTTGTTTTTATTAAGTTCATCCATAATTATTATAGGTACCCAGTCAAAACTATAGTCTATAATAGTAATTAAATTAAAACTGAGAAAAACACTCAAAACAGTAAAACACAGTAACGTCTAGACTAGATTAAAAAGTTGTCAATTGTCATCGACTATCGAGCATTTGAGCGAATGAGCAATAGCCAATAAGAGTAATCAATAATCATATAAACAAAATGAATAAGCTCAATCCAGCCGAAAACAATTTTATATAATCTGTGATCAAATAATCACAGAAATGAGATAATCACAATAGCAGAGCTTGTGATAGTCGTGTTCATGCATAGATAATAAAGATATCCTTATGTGTTCGTGGTACTCTTTTTAAATTTGAACCGTATCGCTATCTAGTGACGAATTTGCTTATTGCATTATTTGATTATTAAAATATAATATAATATTTTTGACTGTTGTCTGTTTTCTGTGGGTGCAAAATGATACTTTTGCCCCCCTAGAAAAATTTCCGTGGGTGCAACTGCACCCTCATGCCCCCCCCCCCCCCCCCAGATGCCGCCACTGGATAGGCAAATAGCAACCCGCCGGCCACGTCTGGCTCGCGTACTTTTTTTATTTGGCCATTGTTACATTTTCAAATTACTTCATAACTTTTTAGCGTTTATCGGTATTTCATTTTATTACGTTGATCGTAAAATGTAGATATTATGATCTTATCTAATATTGAACTGCAGCTAAATTATTAAATGTCTAAATATAATATATGTCCATATTGGCCTAGCATTAGGTATCGGGTACTTATTTTATTGTATCGGTTCAGTCGTAAAATAAAATTATATAAAATAAATTATAATAGTCAATTTTAATGACCATGATTATTTTTATTTTTTGTTGCTCTCTTTTCTCTGACTCGTTTCTATAAATTAGCCCTTTAATTACATTGTGTTTGCCATACCTGTTATAGGGTGTTAGAAGTGTAGAATAGTTCCTTCAAGTAAAGGTAACATGTTAGCTCTGTTATTATTATGTTAATCAATAATACACTTTTATTAACAGTGTTATTGAAAAGTTAGAATCGTAAAATATTATAATACGTAAAGTATAAGCATTCATCCAACACATTAAAATAAATGATAGCAGGGGCGGAGTGGCTCAACAATTCTTACCGGGTAAACAGATATTTTCAGGCCACATTAATTTATTTCAGGCTACTTTTTCAAATTTAATTTCTTACCATTTATTATCTCTCACAGGACACTTGAGTAACTGTTAGCGTCAACAGATATTTATAAGCTATAGTTAATAAGCTGTATGCATTAGAAAATAAGTTGTACTTAACTAGTTATCTGTAACAACAAATGGCACAATTTTTACAAGTAGAGTTGCAAGGTTTTAATTGATTTTCTACATCTTCCTCTTCTTGATTTTCATCTTCATCATTCATATCATATGATAAACTACGGACATGATATTCATTTTCTAGAGAGTTTTTCAAATACTTCCACGATTTGCTGAAATTCATCTGAGAGTTAATTTCTTATTTCTTTAAGATTATCTCCATCATCACATTTTAAAAATGGTTTTAATTTTTTAGCCAATGTTAAAAACGCATTTTCAGGCACATCATTGAGAGGGAAATTGTTTGGAGATAAAAGTGATAGATCAAAATATAAAGAATTATTATTTACATACCTAGTAGTCATGCTATTTATTATCGTATCTAATACTACATTATATACTTCAGTTGTACATTTTTTTCAAGGGTAGCATTGGTAGTAATTAAATACAATTCTATTTTTATGATATTTATTTGAATGATTATTTCACGATTATTCTAATATTTGTTAATTATGATTATTCAAATAAAAAATTACTTGACTAATATGCAAACATAGTTATTTAATTAATTTTTAGTAATTTTATTGTAGTTTATGGTTGATATTTTGGTAATTAAAATAATTACATATTAACAAACAATAGTTGACAAGGCATTATATTTTAAGTTCAAGGTTGTATATCTTCTTTTATTTAGAATAAATAGAAAATACAATAAATGAAACAAATATAGAACTATCTATTCGAAAAGAAGAAACTAGAAAGTGAAGAATTCGAATTAAACCTCATATGCTTTTATTGATATTTTAATTTTTAAGCGAGTTGCGAAAATTTTAAAGTTTTAATATTTTACATAACAATAACTCACTTAAGAATTAAGATATAAATAAAAGCCTTTGAAATTCCCTAGATAATATTATTACCTTTAAGTTTGATAATAGGTGAATTGACTGTAATATTAAAGCTAACAGCATAAAATTGAATTTGCTAAACGCAAATTTGCAATGTCTTACGTTCGTAAGAAAGAGATAACACGTCTTGTGGGTATGACGTCCTCTTAAAATTTAGGATTATTATTATTTAGCATTATGTTCGACAATTATTCAAATACATTTTTATTCGAATAATTATAAAAAGTAATCATTCAAATAATTTGAAAATATGTTTATTCGAATATTTTTTTATTCCAATTTATACTTATTCGAATAATTATCTAGATAATATTATTTTGCCCAACTCTGTATACTACAATACGTCAATACCTACCTTTGAAATATGAATTAATTTTTTCACACTTTTGCCCAATCTCAGACAGGAGCTTTTTATTTTTCTCTTGTTCCCTCCCATGTCCTCCTTTTCGATTGTTCTCGTTTTTGGAATTTTTATCCATATTGAAAATATAAAAAACAAATTGAAAATTGCACATTAACTTATTAAATTTTTATGGTTTTGTTTGAATTTATTCTGTATTGATCGTATTATCGCAGATTATACAAACTATAATATAACTATAATATAAACTATAATTGTTATAGTTATAATTATAGTTTATATTATAGTTATATTATAGTTTGTATAATCTGCGATAATACGATCAATACAGAATAAATCCAAACAAAACCATAAATTTTTAATAAGTTAATGTGCAATTTTCGATTTGTTTTTATTTTCAATACAGATTATGTTTATAAAATATATTATATTTTACAAACATAAACTGTGGTATTTGGTCATTGATTAAATATACAATGTATATTTAATCAATGATTAGGTATTATTAAATAAAAATGCAAGCCTGTGATGATATTTACAACCATAGTCATATACTTTGTTGTTTTGTGTCAATTACAATATAATATCGTTTGAATAACTATTTATAGATTGTGTGTTTACTTATCTATTATAATAATAAGACGACCGATAATAAGAAAACGAGTTATCGCAACATCGAGTATTCACAAATTAATAATTGGTGGTTCACATATCACATTGTAAATTTGTTTTCGATGTTTTTACAGTCATCAAAAATAGCTAAATATTTTAAATATTAATTATTTTCATCACACCAGGACCAGGCCATTTCTTATATAAGCAAGCCAGGCCACCGGGCATTGTCCCGGTTGCCCGGTGGGCCACTCCGCCCCTGAATGATAGACATAGTTGTAGACGATTAAAGAATACTTGTAAACTTTTTGTATTAAGTAGTGTAAGAATTGTACTTGTATATTAATTATTATTATGCAAAACAGCAATTGTACATGGTATCACTCAACAAATATATAAAATATTTTAAATTTACCATTGATATCAGTTAAGTGTAGGGATTAATTTAGATTTTAATATCAATGATAACGAACAATACATTCTGCTCGTCAAGTACAACGAAGTCTTGTTCAAAATCATAATTTTGTTTACAAAAATGCTATTTATTATCATAATTTCAGAACAATTTAATGCAGTTATTAATTTGAATTTATAGTAAATGATCGAAAAATTGAATAAAAAAAGTTTTTATCAATGATATATTAAAAACCTCCGTTCTGACATTTTTTGAAGACTATTAATTTTAAGTTTTATTTTAATTATTCAGAAATTTTTGTTCTCACTATATTACATGAAAAATTTATCATATTATAGTATCATCATATATATTATTATCTACATCGGTTAATTTTTAATTTTTATTTCTAATTTCTAATTTTTATTATTGTATATCATAATTTACATATATTAGTATACATATATTATATTATTATTATATTATTATTATTATTATTATTATTGTTATTATTATTATTATTATTATTATTATTATTATTATATATTATTATAAGTTTACATATATTATTATTGGTTTAAAACGAATTTTTTAATGATGTATTTATGAGTTTTAAATTATTAAGTTATTAAGTTATTAAGTTCTATAATATTAAAATCTCCTCATTTTTTGTAATTAAATTTGGAACCAAGATATTTATTCTATATACATTTATTTCAGGAATGTTGTTAGTATAAAATTTGCAATATTCTTCACCTCCATCGGAATACTGTTAATAGTAATTTTAATTTTTACGTTTTATATTTAATTATTAATTTACAATAAGCTAACTTAATTAATTAATTATTTATTTTGTCTTTTGCTTAAGTAGATTTACCATATATGATTTATACTTTTTTATTTGTCTCGTAAGTTGTTGTTAATTTAAGAAATGTATATCTAAATCATACTTTAAATTATAGAACTAATTTATATAAATGTATTATAATCATATACCCTTTGTAGTTACGAGTAACCTCTTTGAATATATTCTAATTCATATTTAATTTTAAAGTCATTCATATTTTGTTTGTGTAAGAAGTTTCAATACTCAATGAATATGGTTGATTTTGGTTAATTTCCGAAATGTTTTCATTTTTGTAAAGCTATAATAATATTATTACAAGCTATATATAATTTTGGTTTACTCACGAAATGTATTCATTTTTGTAAATGCATAAATTTATATTAAATAGTAGACCTTAATTTAGTAAAAAAATTTTATTTTCAGAAAAACTACGCACTGAAATACAATGAAGCATAATAGCATAATCAGAAAATCATCGGTTTCCCTTTATACTTATTAATATCATTAACTTGTTATAGAAAGATGTTCTCCTTTGTAGAGTAATATTCGTAGACTCTCTAATTTTGTTTGTATATTATTTGAAAGACCACGGACTTCATGTGGTGATACTGTTGGTACTGGTGGTGGAAAGCTAATGACGGTTATGGAGGGTGTATAGTTTTTATAGGAGGCGTGTCTTCAACAGGTGGTATACTCGGGCTTTAAGAGCTTTTCCGCAGACACACAGAAGCCAGTCGTCAAAATAAAACTGACCGGAGCTTTGTCGTGCATTTGCTCACAGATTAAAACTGTTATTGAAAAAGACGTAAGTTTTTTTATATTATTATTACTTATTGTAAACATTTTACTGTTAATTTACAATACTCTCTATGTAATGCACTTGACTGCATGACTATTAAAATTATAATTTAAACATATTTTTCTTTTAAATCATGAAATTATGAATTTTTCTTTCGTTTGATTACAAACATTTTAAGGATTTTATAATATAATACAATATAATTCATATTTTCTTAACAAATATAAGTAAAATTATTATTTTCATTCCTGATTTTGTTTATTTTATTACTTTTCTAAAATATGAAACGTGAACTATGAAACTATGAAAGTATTATTTTAAAATAACAGGTATAATTTTTTATTTTAGTAAATGAAATACGAACATTTATTTTTTCTTCTAATTATTTGAGTGTTTTCATTTTGAATTTATAATATTTAATATTTATAATTAATATTATAATAATATTATAAATAATATTATAATAATATTTAATATTATTTAATATTTATAATATTTGTATTTATATCAGGTTCTTAGATTTTAGAATAACTAAATATAATTATTTATTAAGCCTTTTTATAAAATATATTATTATAATAATGAAAAATAAATAGTTTTTATTAAAACCAATTTTTTAAATTTCAATATTTTTTGTTCAAATCGGTTTTAAATAAAATGTCACAAATAAAAATGTAATATTAACTCTAGTTTGCGGTTAATTGAGAAAATATTTAGAAAATTCGAATAAATTTTAGAATTTCAGTTTATTTATGACTTTTATAACTTTTAGGCTTTCCTGTATTTATTATTGAATTTTTTTTTAATTATCTATTATTTTATTTATCTTTCGTACTTCTAGGGTTAATTTATATTGTATTATTTTATTTTAATTACTTTACAACACTAAAAAATAAAAATATTTACAAACGTACATTTTTTTTAATAAATGATTTATAAATCTCAACGGTCTAAACTAAATACAAAATACTATAAGATTAACTATTGAAAATGAAAAAATAAATAAATATATTTACCTTAATAACCAATACATTTATTACTTTTATTATTTTAAAATTTTTATTCCTATACATTTATATAATTTATGGTGGGTAATATATTTATTTTTATAAATTAATTTCTTAAGACAAAATCAGTAGCTAATAAGAATTTATGATTTTGAATAATTATATTATAATCAAATATTTGGTAGTTTCGGAAAAATTTCATAAGACCAAAATTTGTTTGAAATATAATGTAAGAAATACTGTTTTGATGCATTTAATTATTTTTAAGTCGTGCATTTATTCTAAATACTTCGTAAAATATTTTATCATCTTTGAGACGTTTTAATATTTTTAAATTTGACTTTTCAATAAGTATTTTATAACTATATTTTTAAGTCTGAATTTATTGTTCTGAGAATAACTATTTGCTGTCACGATTTTGGTAATCATAAATTATTTGAAAAGCCTAACATACCTATTTAACTATTGGAAATAGGATCATATTGATAGATAAACACTAATAGAACATTATGTATTTTGAGTATGTATTTATTATATCCTTACTTATTTGTATAAGAAGTATACGATTCTGTATCAAAATATAAATAAATATTGGCTAATCGTAATGTTTTTTTTTTCAATTGGTTATGAATGTACATTTTATTTATTTTATTTGACTAAAAAATTTAAAAAAAATTAATTTATAATAAAAATCTTTTGATTCTCAGGAAAAATTTTTCATAGCTAAATTTCAAAAACTGCTAAATATTTATTAAATTCTGAAATTCACTATTTAGATATATTTGTATGTATATTTAGCTGTAATTTTAAAAATAATTAATACAAATCTTGAAATAGTGTTTTCTTGTTCTTAATTTAAAAACTTAAAAATGTCTAACATATATTTTTTTTCAATTTATTTTGTACAACGTTATTTTTAAAAAATATATAATATATAAAAATAATTTTACTATATTATGACTTGTGAGCAAAAATTTTTTTTTTATTATGAAAATATTTTATTTATTTTTTTTTTTTAAATACGAATTATTAGTTTTTCAGTTTCTTTTATATATTAAATAGTTTATTAATAATTTGCATATGTTATATTAGTTATTTTTATACTTAAAGCATAAACATAAATTTTTATACATAATCATAATAACTTACAATTTGATCAAAAACCGAAATAAAATATTTAGTTGAATAATTAAGTAAGTAAGTAAATTTTCTGAACTTTTAATATTAACTAAAAGGGATTAAAGATTTATTTATTTATTTATTTATACTACAAAGTTACTTATTCGATCAAAAAAAAAAAAAAAATGCTCGGGGGACTATTTTTGTGCAGTGAAATTTAAAAAAAATGTCGCTACAATTTATATTCTACCAATAAAATATGTTTCCAATCTAAATATTTTCTATTTTTATTTGATGCAGACCTATTACTCTAAAGCTTGTTTATAGAAAAATATGGGAAACAAAATATTTTTTTAGAATCAACTTATTTTAATTTTACTCATAATTTGAAAATACGAAGTAGACTGCTTCGTATCAAATTATAGTTTTTATTTTTACTAATACTGTTACCTAATTATTTCTAATTCAGTTTCAAGGGTAAATAATTATGATTTAAGAAATTGCTAAAACGAATTCGATAATATATATAGATTCTAACCTATACAACCGCACTTCTATCGGAAAATTATTTTAAAAAAGATTTTTTATCGATGAAGAATAATAGGCAAATCATTTACGTAGAGTAAACAGATTAAAAAATGTACAATAGTTTAAAGTTTAAACTTTAAACTGTTTAGGTTATTAATTTGTAATTTATTACAGATGTATTTTATATTTTTACTGGGCCTATTACTTTTATAGTTTGTAAGAGTCAAGTATATAATAATTACAATACATAATAAAATATAATTTTATATAATTATATATATGCGATTGAAATGACTATAATTTATCAGTACTCGATAATTTTCAATTATGTTGAAATAGCAATTTCAACAAAGTATTGATGTACTAAAGAAGGTATTTATAATAAAGCAATTATGAATATTTAATTTATATGATAAAAGAGACCGTCAAATAGATTTTGAAGAAAACATTAATTCATATTTAAGGATCACTTAATTAAATTAATAACAGCTATAACGATTAGTAGTATGGAATTATAATACAAAAATATTGTATATACGTAGGTGATATTATAAAATAACAAAGTAATACAAGTATAATGTAAAATAAAGTCAACTTCGGGTGTGGAAGTAGAGACACTTTCAACTTTCCCCTCGTTATCCTTGTTCAATCAACCCTGTTTATCAGTTAAGTTTTCTTCAAACTTTGTAACTTATGTAGTCTTAATGTATCTAATGTTATTAGGTAAATCTAAAAATTTTTTTCATTAAAATGTGTTTATGATTTTATTTACTACAAACTGGTTAAATAATAATAGTATTAGTTTTAGTATTCAAAATCTACGTTTAATATATGTACTTATTCATATTTTCAGTCAAAATTAATTTCTTTCCCTTTGGTTTAAGTTTATTTTATGTTAATATAATAATAATAGCTTATAATCATTCGTTTTTTTCTTTGATGCATTCATGTTATAATAATTATTTTTTATCGTTTGAAAGTTATACTTAAAGTGATTTGGATTGACAAAAAAAAATACTACTTTATTTTTATCTGTGGAGTAATATTTCTATATTTCTATAATTTTATATTATTTCTATTAAACTAATTATTTTTTTGTTGAGTAAAGCATACTATATAATTTAATCAAAATAACTTCTATTTATTTTTTATGCATGAATACTATTAAATTTGAATTGTTTTTATTTTAAGACTAAATTATTTACAAAAAAATAGTTTTAAGATAGTAAATATTCTCTAATTATTTTACGAGTATATAGTAATAGGAAATTAATCGGGAATTTAATTTTGCTGTTTATCAAAATATTAAGTTATCATTATTTTCATAATTCTGGAAAAATTAAAAAGTAATTAATATAAGAGTATTGAAATATAATAAGAAGAAAGAGAAAATTTAAAATTTACAATAATATAGAAATTTCTGTTTTATAACTATATTTTTAGAACTCAAAATTAATTTTTCATCCAAAAATAAATAGTGAAAAATAAATCATTAACAACTAGTTTTAAAATGACAAATAAACTTTGGGTCATTCGAATTACAAACCTTCTACGTCCTATATAGAAAAAACAAATAATTTTATTGAAATATTTGTTATAAATTGTTCAAAATACATTTATATTAATGAATTAATAAAAAAATGTAATTCAAATTAAATGGTTAATACTCATAATTCATATATAAATAAAAAATATGTGACAAAATAAATTATTTACCTGGAGAATTATTATATTTGTAAATTATGACCGCTTTCGAACTTTTAATTCATCATTGGGTACCTATATAAGTCAATGAGTTGTAATTTTATTTCTAAGCATTTATTTCTTTTTGTATATAGACTATGTGTATATTTATTTATATACTTATATATTTATATTTTAAATGTCAAAAATAAATTATGAAGTAAGTGATTTAACATCTATTGTATTTTAATATGATAATTACATGAGTTTCTAATTTATAAAATAAGCTATCTAATATGGACAACTAAGAACATACGCTTAATGTTATGTTTTATTAAAGCTTATGCGTTTATATTGCGTTTATATTCCTTATTTCCCAGAAGCAAAACATTTTTTTTTTTATTTCTCATGACCGATTCAATAGTTTTTTTAATTTGCCTTTATGAAAATAGTGTGCTAGAACTATTATAAAAGAACACGGTAATTAAAAATATAATAAATATCTATAGAAAATATGTTTAAGTAATAATTAATGGAAATAGACGAGTGGGAATAGGAATTTTTGTGATGAAGTTGAATGATTTTTAAATATTGTTGAGTTCTACCGAAATAATATATACAAATATAAGAAGGTAGAGAATATTTAATAGGTAAAAGAAATTTTTTTGCTAAATATAACGCAATTAAAATACTCTTTTTATGTTTACTAAATTATGTTACACACATATCTTTAGTCGATTATCGCGATACTTTTGTTACACAGTCATCATCTTCGTCCAATCACCTGATCGTTCTTTTTCAGAGGAGTATTAAACTGTTGATATATTTTTAAAATATGTTAAATAGGTTTGTGAACTTCAGTTATGATTTTTTATAATTTTTTATAAAACCTAACAACTGTTATAGTTTTGACTTAATTATTATTTTTATTAGTTTTTGTCCAGAATTCTATCTCCACTTGTTTAAAGTTTTGTAGCTTTTCTCTCTTTATTGATAAAGTGTAAAATATTCAGCTACAAAAATAATTTATCAGAATAAATGAAAAAGCATATATAAAGTTTTTCTTACGGCAATCATAGAAGGTCTTTTGACATATGATTTCTACAACATTTAACTACGGTAATGTTGTAATTCAGACGTTTATACGTGAAACTTAAAATTGTTTTTTGAAGATTATTTTTGATTTACCCGAGATAAAAATGTGCTTTTATGAGTTGTTGTTAGTCAGATTCAACGCTCTAAAAACCTACTAACACCGACCTACATGTTTCAGGGACAAATATTTAGAAACATATTTTATTTGGACAATATATTTTGGATATTGACCTTCGTAAACGTTTATTTTTTTTTATTTTTATTTTTTTTTATGCAAAGGGTTGAGTTTTATTATTTTGTTTTATGATTATGTCGTATTCTGCAATTCTTCGGCCAGTTTATGCAGAAAACTCTAAGCAATAATAATGCTGCTAACGCAATGTGTTTTATCGACAATATTTTTACTGTTATAATATTTTTATTAGAGTTAAGTTCATGGATAAAGTAACATATTTAATAGTTCGATAAAAGTGAGGGATCAAGTCGTATTTACTAATCGTATAAAATTACATATACTTATAATATATTAATTTGTGATTAAAAGTGAAACTAGGTATCGTTACACAAATACAATTTCCTAAGCAATTAACTGTCTATTAATATAATATACAAAGATTATTTAAAATTATTTTTTATTCAAAGTGCACTAAATGTTTAAGTATTACTTAAAAAGTATAAAGTGTGATCATTGATACAACGGGAAAGTTAGATTTTTTAAATTTCTACACCATTTAAACATAGCATTCTCGAGAATATATAAAATATGTACCTTCGTAACTTATTTTTATAGTTTGGATTAATTTATTTTGCTCTATTTAAATAATTAATTATATTGAGTTCTTATTTTTTTTTTGATCTGATTACTGATATCGGTGGTATCAATAGTTTAAAAATTGAGATTAATTCATATCTCAGTGTTAATTTAAACCTATTGTGGGACCGTTTAACCACGATTGGAATATTTAAAATAATGTTAGTATTTTTATTAAAATATGATATGTTGTAAAAAAGTTTGAAACAAATATGTAACATCAGTTTATTGATTATTATATAGATATAGAAGTAATAATGATAAATTATATCAAATAAATAAGGATAAAGACCTTTCCTCTTAGGTTTGAAACATTGAATGAAATTCTATATTGACATCATTGAATGAATACCAAACGACCAGAATATATAATGGCAATTTATATTAAAATATATTATATTCCTATATGATAAATGTAATACAAGTGTTAATAATTTAAATCAATATACTCAATATGTTAAATTATGTTTCAAGTTAACACTTCGAGAAGCAGAACTCATACATACATTCCGAGCAAAATAATTTTTTTTTTTTGTATTTGGCCCAAAATTCACACTTTTTTCTATGTTAAAATTATTTTAAAATTTTATAAATTAAAATATATTTATTTCAGTTTAAGAATTATTAAAAAATAAATTTAAATATAAATTGTACACTTATTTTTCTTGGGTGTTTTGGTTTATAGACTTGATATTTTGTTGAAATTAACATGAATTAATGTTGATAAATAAATAAAATCAGATTTGTTTTGATAGATTCTTTCAAATAGTTTTTTCAACCTAAAATTTATTATAATAAAAATTTATTTGTGTTTGAAAAGTTAAATATCAACATAAAATCATTTATAAATGAATTAAACAATAATTTAAAAATTGTTAAAATTAAATATGACTTTCTATTAGCAAATCTATACCTCTTGTCCTAAATGGTTTATTTATTTTAATAAAACAAAGTAATATATAATAAAGCAATCTTGTTACTCGAAACTTGACTTAATGTACTTATAAATTTTATTGATTATATAATAAATAAATAATAATAATAAAATTGAACGCATATTGAAAGTAATGATTTATGTCATTTAGTTTGCTGATTACAACAAAACCATTAATATGGTGTTTTCCTTTTTATTTTATTGTTCATTTTAATCATTTTTGACAAATTTGATACTGGATTATTTCATACAAATTATCGAGATTGATATATATATTTTTTTCCTCATTGTAACGTCCGTCAGAGGTTTTTGTCGATATATTTTTTTCACTTGGGAGGGTAAAGTGGAATGTTGAACTTGTACTCCTTCTCTAAGTAGAGAATTATCACGTGTCTAGAATACACTCCCAGTGGAGTTGGTCCGGTAAGGAGCAGTGCAGAGCAACCAGAACGATGACAGGGGAAAGAGATTACAGAATTGATTCTACAGAATGATTTTTACAATAAGCTGGGTTCAAACTGATGATTGTACATGTCGTAGCAATCTGTGAGATCATTGCACAAAATTACTTCATGATTAATATATGTAAATAAAAAAAAAAAAAAAAAATGAAACAATTATTTTATTTATACTTTCACATTTGTGTATACTTTAAGAATAATACCATAATGTATGTCTCTGTATAATTATGTTTAAAAATTACGAAACAGTATCATAACATGTTTCAAACTTAAATTAATAATTCAATTATAACAAACTTTTTAGTTATATATTTCTATTTATAATCATCTCTTTGTATGCTAGTTTGTATATTATCTTGTGCATAGATAAGATGCTACTAGAAAGTTGCTTGGTCTTTGTATATTATAATATGTATTATATAATTATATTATTATAATATGTAATAACTATGTTAATTAGCAATTTAAAAATTTAATTTTCAATAGAATCCAATAGTTCTTCAAAATCATATTATTAAAATTCAAAATATTAAACCGTTCAGTTTTCTAAATTATTTTAACAGACCAAAATCAAAATTAATTAAACTTAATTAAAAAAGAAGTGTGGTGTTTTTTGTTACTTCAAAATTACAATTTATTGGCTCAGGTGATTTTTCAAATGGAAGTAAATTAAATGTATTTTCGAAAATACATTAGAATTCCACTATCAAAATGGCATTTGACAAAAAAAGACTATTAATTATCGTAGACGAGATGTTTTAGTGGGCCCTCGTTGTATATGTAGGCATATATACGCATATGCACAAGAACCCTTTTGGTTATTTTGAAAACGTATTGGTACTTTAATTGTTAGTACAATTACTGTGCTGTATTATGTTTAATAATTAATTATTAGCTATAGGTATTTGTAAATAATGATAAATTCATACGTGACAATATTATAAAAAATTGTTCTTAACTTTTTTTTTTTTTTTGTTACTAATATTTTAGTAGGACACTAAATATTGATAGAACATTGTTTTGTTTGTATTCGTATTTTATTTTTGAGTTTTGTTGATCTATTGTTTATGATATCAAATTGGAGTTTATTTTTAATGTCGAAAATTAATTCGATGCATCAATTTAATAAATAACAAATTATAGAATTCGAATGGACGTTTATGCTGTAAATCGATAATATTTATATATTTTACTGCGTAATATTTCGATCTAAATATCGTATGAATTGTAGGTACATATACGATGATAACAAATGTCAGTTAGAGTAGCGTAGTGGAAGATATAACATTTTGTGTGTATATACTGTGGTATGTTAAACATCCAGAAGTTGGGAAATTGTAATAGAGTTGTTATATGTTTCAAAAACACTTTTGTTCAGAACACTTGTGCCGTTACACATATATGTTATATAATGTGTGTACTATATATTTGTGGGTTGTCACATTTGTATATTTTATCTTATACATTTTTATATTATTAGAAAATTACAAAACTATAAATTCTAATAGAACCAAATATAACTAATTAAAGCTTATCATTTATAGGAAATACTTGATTGCAATTGATTATATTCCGTAAATTTGAATAGTTTGATACTCATTTCGTCCATTTTGGCACAAGTCAATGTTGTAATTTGATTTATTTTTAATGTGAAATAAAAAAAATTAAAAAAATTATGGCATTCAATACATTTATTTGATATGATTGGTTTTTCCAGTAAAATGGATGAGATTTAATTAAACGTAGCAAAATTTGGTCATTCAATGAATGTGCACATAGTTTTGTAGTTTATGTAATGGAGTTTTTTTAATCAAAAATCATTGTTCATAGTTATTTTAAAATCGACTAAATGTATTGAATAGATATAGTTTGGTATTATTTACCAATAAAAATACGTTATTTAAAAACGTATAGCTTTTACCAAAAATCTATTGATAAAACAAATGCATTTAAATGATTTTAATGATTTTAACAATAGAATTTTGTAATAATTATATTTCATTATTAAATTATGATTACATAAACATCTTAAATTTTTAACTAGATATTTTTTTTCTATTTCAAACCGGAACATAAATATTTGAGTTTAAACATTTATCTAAACACTAATTGATTGGATTTAACATTATTTTTTCTATACATTTCGGATGAAGTAAATTGTTTTTTTATTTTATTATGTTTTTATAAATGTACAACTAACTTCATATCATTCATTTGAACATGGTCGTATAGAATAAAGGTTTATATATTAATTAAATTATATGAAAATACTAAAAAATACATAAATTTTTTTTATCATAAACATTTTGAAATTATGACTGTATTACTGTTACATAAATAAATAAGATATATTTATTAACTTATTGAATAATTTTTAAATTTAATTTTTATTTAATACCATTAATAAATAAACGTTTTCATGACTTTAGAATATTTGTTAACGGTATTTTATTTAAATGCGTAAGGATAAAATGTCGTTAACGAATAGTGAAAATAAAAATTAACAAGTCTTCGAATGCTGAACAAACTTTGGGTCATTCGAATTACTAGCCTTCTACGGCTTGAAAGGAAATTAATTATAGAAATAACATAATATTCTTTGATGTTTACATAGATCAACAAACCTTTAATTAAAATTAACTATCATAATATGGGTTTAAGATTTATAATACGTGTATTTCCTCCGAGACCTATTGGTTTTGTCATAATCAAAATCGACGTATTCGTTGAAGAAGTTATTGTATAATCACATTAATCGTACTATTCATTGTTTTTATATTTATTCAGTTAAGAATTATATTTATAAGTACCATACAAATTCAATTAATTTTCCTTTCACATAAATATCACACAGAAAAAAAGGTCATATTTTAAACTAAGAAATAATAATAGATATAATACAATTATTTAAAAACATATATTATAGTCATTTGTACATCTTATTATTATTAAAAGGGAAATATTTGAATTTACTAAAAAAAAAAAAAAAAAACTAATTATTTGTAAATTTACAGATTTTTTAAAATTTTAAAAATAGAAAAATAATATTTTTGATTTCCATTTCAAATTTTTTTCCAGTGATTATAATCAATTCAATTATAATTTATTAAATAAGTACAATTAAATCAATTTTCAATAAAATTATTATTAAAAGTACTTAGAGGTATGAAAATATTACTTTTATTTAAATACAGTAGAACCTCGATTATCCGTGTCTCGATCATCCGTGTTTGCGATTAACCGTGCTTTATTTATTATAATCGAACATTTTGTATTACATAATACACGATATCGACAATTAACTGATGAACTAACTGCGATTAACCGTAATTTATTTATAATCGAACATTTTGTATTACATAATACACGATATCGACAAATATTGACATTTTTGACGATAATAATATGAAGATAAACAATATGTACTTCGATTATTATATTTATCGAATCACCTTCAGTTTGCTTTTTTCTTTCGCTAAAATTATTTCAAACCAAAAAAAAAACAAAAACTGATAACTTCATATTTTAAGCCCTAATAACTTGTTGTATAAAATTATTGTATGTATATTATGTATATTTCTAATTATAATTGAATCAAATTTTTAAAATTTCATTATTATAAAATTGTACCTATGTATTTCTAATTAAAATTAAATAAAAAATTTCATTATTATAAAAAGTCTCGATTAACCGTGAATTTCATTTATCCGTGTGACCCCCTCCCCATCATTACCCCGGATAATCGAGGTTCCACTGTATACGAATTTTTGTTGTATATATAGTAGCGTCAATAGGAATTTGCCTTGGGGGAAAGGGGGTGGATAACATTTCTTTAGAAATATCTGTACACTTTTTGTCACTTTCAAAAAATCTTAAACTTTATTAAGAACACAATTATTTATAATATTTTAGTTGGATTACTATTCAATTATTATATTTATAACTATGAATGAAGTCATACATAGAAATTTATAAAACTAAATCTAAATGAAAATATAAGCTATAAAATAAATCAAGTATATATTCAATTAGTTTCACAAACATTTTAAATTTTAGATACTTATATAAAAAAATTTTATTCGAATAACTTCTCAGCGGACTATCATCAGCATGAGACATTTTTACAATCTGATATACGCTCTAAAGCATCTACTACACTCTCAAAAAACTCAATAAAATCATGAAATGTTTTATATCTTTGTACCAGTGCGTTGTGTATAGTCGTTTTAGCATTTTTACTTTTGGGGAAATATTACTACTTCTAATAACTGACAGATAAAATAGTATTTTTTTTAGGAGTATTAAAAAGTTTGTAATTGGTTGTATATTACTAGCGATTGAAACTATTACATAAAAGGAATGCACCGCACAATACAGTGGTTTGAATACTTATTTGAATCTAAAATGTATTTATTACTCTAAAATTTGTCAGTCATGTATGACATTACTAGATTTAGTAAGTAATAAGTACTAGGTACTATTTAAACTGAAGAATTTCGATAAATGTTTCATCAAATTATTCAGTACCTTATCACAATATCACGAACGCGCTTTATATATATATATATTTTTTTATATATGTGTGTGTATGTAATTGCAATACATGTATAAAATATAAATTGTTCCAAAATTCATGTATTAGTAACAAAGTCTTTGGAAATATCTATCCCTTCATTGTTTCTTAATTATTAAATATTATTATTTAATTATTTAAATATTAAAAAAATATTAAATATTATTAATTTTTTTATTTATTATATTATTATTATTATTATTAGTTAATTTATTAATTAATTATTCATTATTCCTTCATTATGTCCCTGTGATGTATATTTAGTTTCTTATTTCTGCATACAGTGAATAAAATTAATCGTTCATTAAGTATCTTGAGAGTTTTAAAAATGTATACGAAAAAACCACGACGAACTTATAAATATGTGATTAAATCAGAACAAAGATATAAATAATCCAGCCACAATAGTTGGAAAAAACACCGGGAAGAAGATTTTATTGTTGAGTATATGTACGTTATAATGTGTAATTTTTAATAATAATTATTTTTTTAAATTTATGCAACTATAAATATTTAATTTGTGGTCAATCTTAATCATGCAGTTTTATAACTTCTATTCCAAAATTTCACTAATTATTATAAACATTTCGAATTTGAATAGCAAAGTTATTAGCATTGTTTGTTATAGCATGTTTTGTTTTGATATCATTGTATTTTTTGATTATTAGTATATAGAAGTTATAAATAAAAATAATCGTATAATACATGTATAAGTAGCAACTTTATTATATTTTTATTTGATTTAATTTAGAATTGATTTTCGGATGCAATGATTTTTATTTTTGCTTTTTGAAATTTGAATCAACACACAGTTCGTTATAACATTATCTTATCTATTTTGCATTGTGTACACTAAGTTAATTCTTTTATAATTTTATTAATATTTTATACTTTTGCAAGTACAGTAAGACCACGATAAAATTAAATCACTTGGGACTGTACAACATTTTCGTGTAACGGGGTTGCTGTCTTGATCGGATTAAAAAAAAATAATAATAAAATTAAATTAAAGATTATTTATTTTTAGCCACTAACTATAATAAATAATAATAAAATTTAAATTAAAAATTAAAAATGATTTATTTTTAATCATTATGCACAATACCATATTTATTATTTTTTTTTTTAAAATGTCAATGATTAGTCGTTGTTTTCTACTTCGAAAGATATCACGTTTTACGCACACTTTGGCTCTTGAAGTCAAGTCCAAAATCTCATTATTGGACGCTGGAAAATATTATTTCAGTCCTTCAAGTAACAACTCATTTCAATTTAAGATTATTCCATTGTAAAGCTTGCACTGTTTATAACGGTACTATTGTGAAAGAACGCATAAAATTTGTAATCATCTTGTGTTAATTAATTTAACGAAAAACAATAGAAACTGACGAAAAATTTGATTTAAATTGTTCACGCACAAAAACCATTAAACAAATATATTTTTAGATGTGAGGACTACTTTATTGGTAAGTTAGTTATTGTTTTTAATATAGAAAAAACATTTCACAATTCGTCAGAATTAAGAAGAAAATGTACTAAATATGTTTTAAAAACTATGTTCGATATATTTTATATATTTTAGACTATTGTCGGGCACCCAAAAATTATGAAAACACACTTTGAAATATTTTTCAAATTATATACAACATTTCATTGTTGTGTTCACATATACAAAGTGTATTTCCGTTTACGGGCAAGCAATACAATATTTGGACGTGTATGTACAGTTACACCAACTATTAATAAATCAATAGCTTATCAGACAAAGTTTAAAAAAGAGCAGTAGAGCAGCAAATTTTTAGATGAAAAATAGATTAAAAAAAACATTTAATCTCTTTCTATCATTTTTAACTTTTGTAAACGTGGTACTGTTATGAATTTTTACATAATAAATTAATTGAAACATAATATTACATAAATACATCAACAGAAACACACGTATGTTGTATTAACATACGTAATGTATTAATAATACAAAAATGTAGAAGAATAATACAATTTTTAAGTTCATTTTGAGTTTATTTATTTTTTTGCTCAAGTTTAGAGCTGAAAAAGAGTATTGATAGGTTTATTTCCAATCACAAATAAAACGGCATAAAACCGTAGAAACGGTACGGAAAGAATATAAACTTCTCGTTATTTACTTTTTATTTTAACGTTTCACTCAACACAACTAATACTAATTTAGCGAAAATAACTATCTTTTTTTTTTTAATACTTACTGTACGTTTAAAGTATTATGATCGATGTAGAAATATAAAAGGATTTATATTTCACAGCAATAATTAATTACAGATAAATCGATTTATTAAACAGCTATATTTACGAGTATTTATATAATAAATATATTTATAAAACTGATAATATTTATTATATTTATTATATTTATTATATTTATAATATGTATAAAACTAGAATATCATTTTCTAAATGTACTATTGTTGAACGTATTGTTACGTTACCCTTTTAAATATTCTCTTGAATAACGATTTATTAGCTTACTTATTTATATTAGTAAACATTGGCATACATATATTATGGTGTATGATTGCAGTCGGTAAATGTTGACAGTCATCAACGTATGACAACATACAACAATAATCGTAAATATTACTGAAATAACCTTTATGCGATCATACACTGATAACTGTTGACTTTTACAACTAGTGTTTGGTGAATTTTGATCATACTTGAAATGCGGTGTGTATTATTAAATATTTTCGATGATATTAAGACATTATTGGTATATCACAATCTGAACAAAACAAAATGCAATTAAGAATAAAGCAATGGCACTAGATTGCAACTAAATACTATAAAATGTATTGGTGCGATTTTCCATCTAAATATGTCGTCCTGCTGTTCGGGTACAGTTATCGATGTAAAAAATGAATTTTTAGTATACAAATAAAAATAAGTATCGGCTAATAATGTCTTATTAAATCAAACGATTTCTATATGACAGGTATCGACAGTAAAAAAAAAAACGCAAAATAATGTAGTTATAATTGACTGCAATACTAAATGTCACAATAAAATACCGCATTATAATAAATGAAATAAATAAAAATCATAAAATAATAATAATAAAAAAAAAGAAATATAAATTAAACAAAATAAATTTGTTTTTGAAAAACTATATTTATTAAACAACTCAATTTTGTATTAAATTAATTTAATAATTCAATCTAAATATATTTATTGTTTTTATTATCTTTAATTTATTATTTATACCATCGATGATTGTGAACACTCATCACTAGAGAACGGATTTATACGAAAGTGCATATTTGTATTGGATTAAGTTTTTTGAAATCTGATGAGAATCGTCCCCTATTTAGATAAATTTGATTAAAATAACATTAATTTAATTTTGCATATTTTGCATATTTCGACGTTTTTACCTTATTTTGCATATTTCATGCATATTTTCATTTTCTGTACATATATTTGTTTTACCTTATATTTTCACGATCGCAGCCACATGATATAGATAAAATTAAAACTGGTCGTTATTACCAAAAATAAAATGGCACACTCGTATGCAACATAAATTATAACAATATAGTTAAATTCATATGATAGAGTTAAACACTTTAACTTGATGAAATTACAGAAATCAATCGATTAGTGTCGTGCATTCGTGCGTATTATTTTTATGCGTAAAACTGTTTCAATTGTTGTGGTTAGTGATTATTTTTATTTTTATTATTCGTTTGTAACTTTGAAATGTCAAAAATAAAAACGCCAATTAGGAGTTGTTTAAAAACATACGTAAATGAGCATAAAGATATTTTTAAAAGCGAAGGGCGAAGATTCAATTTTGTACTGCAATGTTTGAGAAATATTTACATGATTCAAAATAAAATATTTTCGATTTAATCATAAGTGCATATTTAAAAATAAACGAATAATTTGTAGCATATTACAGAATTTTTAAGACCATATTTTGAGGACTTTTTATGCATATAAATCCGTTTCCTACTCATCACTAAGTAGCTATACTTTTAAATAATGAACACTTATATTTCAATTTTTAGTGGTATTTAATGCTAATTTTCGATATAATTCACATTTCATACAATGAAATAATACGTTTTAACTTTATATTGAGTTTTAAAAGCTATTTTTTGTAAAGATATTGTTCAGCCGATTGCTGTACCAAGTCTAGAGGATTAAATCGGGGCTGAATTTCTAAATACTATTTAAGTAAAGGAGAACTTTAAAAAAATTCATGTTTTTTTGAAAAATAATATACACTAAGATTTTGAATCTTATTAATTTATCTAAAACCATGGTTTAGAGTGGCTAGAGAAAATGATGACAAAATGAGACAGAAGTATAGCGACTACGGAAAGAATTCAGTTCTAAAGTTAAGAGTACTTAATAAATGTACAACCATTGAAACTGATATTAAGACTGATAATTTTTTACTCTCTTCTCCTCCAGAAGAAATAATAAAAAAGTCGCAAAGAATTTCAAATGCCACAAAATTAATTTCCGATTGTACTTGATCTTATTGTTTGCAATTAGTAAATAACTAAATGATTTAAATATATTTTTTTTTTTATGTAAGAATTGAATTTGTGTTCAAAAGTAAATTACTATTGTTGACAGGTAGTAACATATGCAAATAAAAGGTATATAAATAATTTAAAATTATAAACTTACTAAATCTTACCAAGTATGCAGTAAGGCATAGATGGACAAAAGAGAAAGTTATCGGTGCACCCAGCTTGCAAAAGATTAAAAGAGTGGAATTATGTGGATAAGTGCAATTCAGAAATAAGTCATGTTTACGAGTAAATAAATTCGTTAATTTTGATATTAAACTCAAATAATAAATTAATTAACAAATTCAGTCTAATACCACATTTGTGATTATATAATTTATATTTTTATACTGATTTGATTTCAGATGAATGTCTGGATAAAATAAATTTTGTGTTCGATAAAAAAAAAAAAGTTTGATAAAATCTAAACCACTCTAGTCGATACACATACGTCAAACTTGTGTTTAGATATGTATACTGATATATACAAAATAAATATTGACAACTGTCAAACCATTTACTTAAAAATCGAATAAATAATGTGTTATAAATTATAAATTTTTAATTCCATTGTAATGATAAAAAAAAAAAATCACATATATTGAAATATCCGTCTACTTTATTGCCAACATTAATTTTAATTATAAAAAAAAAAATAATGTCCACGTATTATATTATTCTATAAATGACAGTTTCATTTAATTTAATTTTAGAACGTATCAGATGATTAATGAATGTTAAAATATGTAAAATCGTTATTGTACTTTGTAATCGACTGCAATATATATTTTATATATATTAATTAATAGTTATATTACCAAAAATGGAATGTATTTTTCTTCTTTTTTTTATCACAATACCTAAGATTTGAATACATTACAATTATATGATATTATAATTACGGTTATTTATTCTAATATATCTATTCTTATGTACTACAGTTATCTCTATCTAGAGTTATAACCATAGTTATAATATACGTGAAATTTGAAATACAATTTCGAGTGTTTTGGTTCACTGATTTATGTTTCAAATAATACAAATCAATTTAAAATACAGTTTTTTTAAAAAAAATGTATATAAGATTAAGGTCAAATAAATAAAACAACAATTTTGCAATGTTTTTATTTCATATTATTAAGTATTATTTAAAATAAAAATGAATAAAAAATTTAGTTTGAAACCATTTCTATAGCAAGTAAACTAAATACGTTAGATATATTCTTGTTCGAATTAAATAAGGATACTGGTATAACAGGTAGTTGAATTTAAAATATACTGAATGAATTATGGTTTATCAGAAAGCGAATAAGTATCTAATTCAATATGTTTACACAAAGTATACAATTATTCGAAATTATGGTATACGAATGTATCTATAAGCTCGACTAAATTCATTTTAGAGGTATTAGTTTGAGTATTAATATCAACACGAATAATACATATTGATCCCATAGTGTATACTCTATACAAATGTATAATAATTATTATAAATAAAAATATAAGTAAGCATTAAAATATTATACTCTACCATGGGTGGATCTAAGGAGAGGGACATTGAGGACAAATGCCAATCCCATTAGGAAAATATTATTAAAAATAAAGTATACTTAGAAGAACTAAATAATATACTATAAAAATAAATGTTGACAGTTTTAGTACAATATTGTCACGTTATTTTTAGGAGGATTTAATTATTTTGTTTAATTAAGTTTAAATTTTCAAACTTTGAATGGAACTTGAATGTGAAATGTTTCTTAATAGATCAATTGAAATTAATGAAATCAAATGTTTCACGATCAAACATTTAAGGAGACTACGGTGTACGAATTATTTGATAATTTTCGGTGTCAGAATTTTTCGTGTCATTTACTCGTTATACGAATGACCACAAATAATGGGTCGCCAACCCGCGATCGAGAAACTGGCCGGAGCACGTGAGATTTTGTTTTAATTTTGATACAAAGCTGTAGAAAAGAGAACAAATTTCAATAAAAACAATAAAGAAATTTTATTTATCGCAAATATTATTTATTTGAAGAATCTTAAATTTGATGTCGAGTAAACCGTACGGCATAATACTCCCCTGTTTACCCCTGTTGCATACGATATTTAAATATGAACTTCATCTGAAGGGCCATCGATTCTCGATACACCGGTGGACGGTTATTAAAATGATTAGCTTATACGAAATTTGTTTTTATGTGAATAACGGCAAAGTTAAAACTAAAACAAATTATCATGTACGTTACCCGTCGTATGTGTTTCCATTAAACGTGTCGGATTCGTGCTTCTTCTCGTTCGTGTTGTCTATTGTACGACGGACAAACATTAAAAGCACGTATACGGGTTCTATAGCATCTCGCCTGAAGTCCCGTTACGCGGGCGCCGTTTAAAAGGTTTGATTTTTTGATATCTCGAATAATAAAAATAAATAGTAACAGTGAATAATAATGACGATTGTCCAAGGGACAAGTGGAAAGTCCTTGGCGCATTGTAACATCATATATGTTCGCCCGTCTCGACAGCGACGACGAAAAGGTTCGCAGGACGAATAATAAAATAAACGTGTGTGTCCGCACACAGATCAGCCGATTCGCGAATACGCGGACGCGGGCCTAATTCTTAGAACGTTACAACACTACTTGAATTGGAAAATTAAAAAGTTTTATGTATATTTTTTTTTCGCTACAGTTTAAGTATAACTTCACTTTTTTAGTTCAATTATGTAATATTATATTTAAATAGATTACACTTTTTAACCTGCACTGGTTAAAATATAATTATAATTTGGTGTCTTCATCAGAGGACTAAAACTGCACTGATAACGCAATAAATTCCAAGTTCATTATAATTTTTATTACCTAAACGAATTAAGTAAATGAGCTTTTTTCGTACCTACAACTATAGCTGTAAATTATTCAAGTAAAAAGTATTTTCGAGCGCATTTCGTTAATCATACGATCGTGTTTTTTTTTTATGTACATGAAGTACAGCTATATATAAATAAATATTAAAATAAATTTCATTTGAGTAATATATAATTCACTTTAGTGATTTGCGTGTAAATAATAGGTACAATCGGTGTTTGAAAACGAAATTAATGTCCATTGGAATAAAAATTGATTATATTTTGCGAATTAAAAATAAGTCACCTATGTCCGAATATTTTGAATGATACAAGAATATATTTTTTAATTTCAGAATTTGCGAAGTGGTTTGGCCTAAAGGCATTAACCACTATGACACTACAATGGGTGTTATTACTGGTATTAGTCACAACGCTTATATCAGCCGAAAAAGGTTCGTACGACGAGACTGGAAACGATCTACTTCGATGGTTAGACAATAGCGGAAGAGGGTTAGGTTATGTTGGTACATGGAAATCTCCTCCTCCGGATGAAGACGAATATCAAGATTATTCGGATATTACATTTAAAAATGGTAAGTGATGGCAGATTTATCTATTCGAAACTAAAATACGAACGTATTCAATAATTTTTATAAAATACATATGCTTTTAATCTAAAAAAGTAGTATTCGTAATGAACTTACCTATAAAATATATCCGTATTTTATTTGAACATTGAACGTTTGAATAACGATTTTCTATAGGATTTTCTATTTTCTTTTTATTTACTGGAACGATCCAACGTGTGAGTGTTTATCAAATGAAATTTGTTTAACGCTTAAAATATTTGAAAAAATAATATAAAACAACTGTACAACTCTTAAACACATACTACGGTTCGAATAAAATTTTCTTCGACTACCAAATTTGTATGTTTCATTCCACAGTATATAAATTTATTATTCAAGAATATTTTTCTTACAGAAAATAAAACCACATCCATTGAACGTATTGGTTTTAGATTCTAAGTGAAACGAGGAATGTATTGGTTTTTTCACTATGTGCGTATTATTATTATTTTTTCGTCGGTGATTTACATGATGTCGATCAGGAATGTTCCGATCACCACCAAATAAAAAATTAAAGATACAAAATTGGTCCTGGTTGGTAATATTGGAGAATTTTTTTTAAAAATTTTTCAATAGTTTTCAAATAACTGAGATAAACGGTGAAAAAAAATTATAGTTTCAGTAGTGATTCGAACGCTTAACACTAATAATCGCATATTATTTTGTCACGTAATATTTTTTTACTTGAGTCTGTGTGCAAGGTTTTGACCAGAAGAATAGCTTCGATAATTTTAATCATAAGAGGTTTCTAAAATAAAATGTTATCTGGTTGGTATTTTAAAATAGGCCATGTTACACATTTTACAACAGTATTTTTAATACTTGTAAAAAATGTAAAAATGTATGGCAGAATTTATAGCATACAAACTGATTTTCGATAAAATCAAATTTTTGGTTTTTTGTAATTAAAAAATAATAAATGTTCATAATCGTTTTCTCAAAAGCAATAGAACATTGATTTTAAGATTAAAATATCAATAGAGCAATACAACTCATCCATCGATTTAGTCTAAATAATAAATAAGTCTAACCTTTTTTTTTTTGTTTATATTGTTTCATTGAATCATTTTAAATTTTATACAACGTCATTAAAGCAGAACGTATAAAACTTTTGACGACTGTTGAGGTTTGAATATTTCTTTAAAAGTTTCTCCGAGGCTATATCCAAAATATTTTTTAACAGTCGACACAAAAATATGAAAATATTATAAGTGTGCCAAACACCAAACACTTGATAAACGTTAAATAATTAATTACTTACAGTAATGGATATAGTAATGTATTATACATTCATATATTACACATATTCCGAGAATATTCACAACAATATTTTATGGTTAACGATTTGTTATTTTGTTACCCAAAACTTACGTTTATTATAACTAACAAAGATATTTTTAAAAACTTTTTCGCACGCATAAATATAACAATACATGTATAAATATTTTACTAAAACGTCATTGCTTCTGAAGATTTATGCCAAACAGTACATTTTTAATTGACATTAAAATCATACATTTAAAATATCACAAAAAATTCAACAATTTCTGGAGCTGTAATATTACACTCACAAACTAGTCACTCATCGGAACTAATGACAGTCGTTTTGTATCGATTTTTTGTGTACAACATTTCAGTAAAATAAATTTATTGTTTTCGAACAAAATATTTTTTCCGCGCGTAGGAATCGGAGTTCACGCTCCAATAATGTAATCGGCAGTTCAGAAAAGAAGCAACGTACGTATTTTTGTGCCACAGAGATTAAGAGGCGTGTACAGATCAAAATTTCGCGCCACTCATCTGTATCATGTATTGCATTGCATTCGATTACAAACTTTTCATAAATACTTACAATTTTGGCTCGAAAATTGTATTATATACAGTTTTATTACAGTATAATATTTACTCGTAGGTGAAACATTGTTCAATCGTACATGTCAAGTATTTGAGTGAATCATCATAATTCGGCTTTTGTCTGGATATAAATTGTTTAGACCGCAATCGTCATTTGTACAAACCCAAAGTACCCGAAGTACATTTCAATGCCCTATAGATTAGTTTTATATTATTATAGTATTTATTATTTATTACTATATGTTTATTATTATGTTATTTTATCTATCGAAGTATTTTATAAGTTAAAAATAGAAATAATAATAAAAGTTAAAAATTATATACTTTGACCGATAAAATAAAAATACTAAATTATAAATTATGATGATTAAAATTATTACGAGTATCTCATTAAAATACTAAAAATTATGTATTTGATTTTAGAGTATGGCCTGAAAATTAGTCTTAATTAACAATAAAAATTTGTCTCAAATATGGTTTTATTCGATTGCTTATCATATTGTGGGTTTATTCGTATAATGGACTGAAAGATGATAATGCGGTTCAAAGCTGATTACCTTTTGAATTTAAAATATGTATTAATCAAAAATATTTTTTAGTGTTTTTTTTATTAATATTTCAAAACCGCACATTTCCTACAATTCACAGTATTTTACAAAAAAAGAAAAAAATCACAATTTCAATTTCTTTATGTATTATGTATAATATAATAATCAGTTTTTTTGCGATAGTATATTTCCAAAATTAATACAAAAATATTGACTTCATTAATCGAATTCATCAATTAACGTATTAGTTTTCTAAGTAATTTATTTTATTTTATAGAAATTAATTATTGTCGTTTCTATGGTTTCTAAATTTGTACACAAATATGTATGGTCAAATGGTATGTAGAATATTTATGCATAACGTTTTTGTTTATCTGTCAATATTGAGAAACGAAAAGCTAAACCACATTTTAACATGAATAATATACTTGAGAGTATTGAGACTGATTACATAATATTATAATAACCAAACTTATAATAATTATAATTCTTGTTTCATGTAAACTTAACTATTTTCTTCGCAATGAACTACATTCATCTTTATTAACCATTTATTCTTGATATATGTACGTATTTGTACCTAAATTATAATCGAACTATAATTATACTATGATTGCACTTACGGACAGATTAATCTCAAATATATATGATGTACAATCATTATTTAAAATTTTAATCTTGAAAAATGATATCTTTGGTTCGAAAAATAATACTAAAAGTTTATATATATATATTAAAATATGATATTTGAAAGTAATTGACGAATCATTTTTTTATTATTTGAAAAGTATTATGAAACATTTAACAATTAATGCATCTAGGCAGGGTCGTATTTAGGTAGTGGCTCGGGCGGGCAATTGCCCGGGGCGCTAATTTTTAGAGGCACCGAATAAATGGTAGAAAAATAAAATAAAATATTGTAGGTATATTTTTAAATTTTTTTAATGCCATTTCAATAATTTTCGATTACAACTTGCTATAAGTAAGTTTTTCAAGAAAAAAAAACTTTTTTCTCTTCTACCTTACATTAATATTGCGATACGCATGTTTCTTTGTACATCAGATTCAAATTTTACAAGTGAAAGGTCATTTTCAACTTTGAAAAGGGTGAAAACTTACCTAAGGTCAAGTATATGTAATAATAGACTTAATAATCTAGCTATATTAAATATTGAATGGGAGTTATCTCAACAAGTTAATTATGTAGATACTATCCAAAAATTTGCTACTCAACAAGCAAGGAGAAAAAATGTTTAATTTCACTGTCAATATTATAATAGGTATATGAATAACCTTATATAGTATGTATTGTATACGTTATGATTTATAAATATGATTAATAAATTATACTTATTATTAGGTTCTTGTAAACATTTAAACATTTTTAAAGTTAGAAATGAAATGAAAAGAAAAATTTGGGTTTTTCATTGTAGTAAGATCAAATTATTTTTCAAAGTTAATTTTGGTGTTGATGTGTTGAAGAAATGGTTAAGGAAGGGGCGCTTAAATAGTTATAGCCCAAGGGTACCAAATCACTAAATACGGCCATGCATCTAGGTTTGCGATTTATAATTACTAGGATCGGAAGTTGATGCATTTTGCACTTTTTTTTGAACTTTTTAGATAATGTTCTCTTGGCATAAATGTGTTTCATTAATATATGAATCAGAAAAAATAATTATTATTTTGCATTAATTTGCATATTTTGGTGTTTATTACTCTTTACGTAATTTTTTGACATTTTTAGGTAATTTTTCCACATTTTTACTCATTTCACATTATTTTACTTCTTATCGTTTCTTGTCGACCATTATGCCGATAACTTAAATCTTGAAAATTACCACGGATTAAAATTAGTACCTATATAGATATCTGATTTTATCACGCCCATTACATTCGTCATTGTCGTGTTGTAGTGAATGTTACTAATACTACGTTTTCCTATTATCCTCGTAATACCTATCGTTTTTTTTGGAAATTTCTAATACTTCCTGTTACGGTCAGGGTAACGGTCATTATTATTATTATTATTATTATCATTGCCGGTTATGTGGACATATCCTAGTAGTCTTAATAGATTATAAATTTGAAATTATTCAAATTTTCTGTTACCATACTTTAAGCGTCATATTAATTGAACGCTGAATAATAATTACGTACCCGTACGTCGACTAACAAAAATGAAAAATAAAAAAATATTCTAATTTTCTCTCAATAATGGGTTGAACGTAAAACCCTAGGGAGTTTTAAATGATCATTTTTTTTAATATCACCTATAAGAATTAGGTTTGCTTAAGCTTATACAGTCAGCTTTTGATAAGTCAAAGTTCAAGAAAAATTTGATTTAATGATAGTTACACATTTAAAGCCACTTATTTTATTTTAGCACTCCGTCTTATAAATTTATCTCAATATTTTAAGTGAATAATAGTAAATATGTCTTATGAGCTGTGGTAAATCTAAGATTTCGTTTTAAAAGGATCCAACATTTTTCTAAATATTACAAAATAGTGATTTTTGTTTTTTTAAAAAAAAACAAACATAATGAAATAAATTACATGGCTTTATGTCATTATTTTGTATTAAATCGTGTTGTTTATAGTTTTAGGTTGTAATTATTATAAAATAAACTTAATTTCTAAGTCATTAGAAAAGAAAGGGCAAGACTTATCTGTACCTTCTTATGTCCATTACTACTTAAAAATATTATTATAAATAACCAAATTAATATCCTCTGAGGATAAATCGTTTTGTCTTCAGTTTTAACGCTGGTGCTTTATGAAGTTTTGTTTATTACGCATACTGTTATTGGTGAAATAATTTATTAATTGATTAATTATTAGTCATTTTTGATTATGATTTTAATAAGTAAATAATATTTTATACTTACATCAATGTTGATTGAAGACATAAGCGTTTTTAATACATATTTCTTTTTCTTTTAATAAACTCATTTAATTCATGTTTTTCATTTCATTTCATTGTATATTTTGATTAAACAAAGCACTATAAAATTGTTTTAGAGTAATGCTTTTTAAAATTTATATACACTTTTTTGACCGAAAAACTGCTAAATATTAAATGTAACTACTATTTAATCAGAAATTTTAAATTGGTATCTTAGGAAAAATCTTTTTTGAAGTTCTCTTGAACTTAAAAAACTATAGACAAATAATACGAAAAACCAGTAAAATTTAAATCGACTTGTACTTATATGTATATTAGCTTAATAATACTTCACCCATGTGTGATTTTTTTATGTAACATATAATTTCTTTTATCAATTTTTATATTGTTGGTTAATTTTACAATGTATATGTACCCGGGGTTGCTAAGGTATTGCATCAAACCAAATATTAGCATATTTTAGTGTTTTGACGACATATTGTAAGATACAATTCTTATCGGAGAAATGTTAAATAAAATATAGCCTATTCAATTATAATTTACTGTATAGATTTTTAGTTGAAAAAAATGTTTTTAAATCCTACTACGTATTATTATAAGTTTTATTTTTATTCTTATTGTTGTTAGCATTATTTTTATTATTACTATGATTGTTATTATTATTTATTAGATCTTTATTATAACTTTATTTTATTAAAAATACCTGTTTCTGGGAACTTTTTTAAATTAATCAAGTCTTGCAACGTTTGTTTAATATTATTGTATAGCTACATTAAGGTGTTATAATAACTCACTGATATTTATATTGATATATTTTATTCATCTCAATACCTTTTAATAAACTATATTTTTGGTATTGCATTTTAGAGTTAAAATAACCAGAATACTGGCAGTGCTAATTCTACAACATAAGACAGAACTGTTCATGCGAAAAACATTCTTCTCTCAAGTCAATGTCAGCCATGTTTAACGATAAATCTTGAGACTTATTTATAGCTAACAAAGCAAATTTTGAGGGGAAATTTTTTTTTTTAAAAACTTTAAGAAATAACCAATTGAGATTATCGTTATTCTTGAATGAAAACTAAATGTCCTCGAGCACACTCAAGGATAATAATGGTTTCTTTATATTTTTATGCAGAATTTTCTTGCAATCTAGTTCCATTACACAATTTAGGGGAGTTAACATTTTTTAGTTACATTAATAGTGCTCCAATTTTAAGGATAATTTTATAAGATTTAACTTCAAGGACTCAGAATATTAAGGAATTTTAAAGAGCATTGGACATCATCATCTATTTGGATTACTGAATCAAAAGATCTTTATTCAACAAATTTTAATTTAAATGAAATTTAATTAGTTTCGACAGCCTTGTTATTCTTTGGAGTTGAGATTGCTCGCTCGCACAATCATTCGATGGGTTTCTTTTTGATGCTAATTATATCAGGGTATATTCTAAAAATTAATTTTGATAAAGAGCTAACAACTATACTCACATTTGAAGGAAAAGTGATCTCACCTTCCAAAGTAGGGGAATTTTCGTCTCCTATTTTGAGTAACATCTCAGCGAAAATCACTGAAAATGTGTGACTTTTCAAATGGACCCTCATATTTTTATGAAATGCAACTTTCTGGATATGTGGCCACAAATATGAAGTTTTTTAGACACGACTTAACTTCATCAGCGTTTGTACCCCTATATACAACGGGTCATACTTGTCGAAGATTTCCTGCCAACAGCACAATTACTCTACCCATAACACTATTATATCCTCTTACACTTTTAATGTTTTATTGATAACTTCAAAGCCATCCTTGTGGGCCATTGTACATTCGTTCCAAATTTGACATTAGTTTATAGTCTTTTAAAAGTAGTGTCCTAATTAGGACTTGTACTACGAGTATATTACTTTGTATAGTAATATTGCATATAAGTGTTTCTACTCTCATTAGGTTTAATAGCAATTTAAATAGAGAGTGAGCCGTTTTACCTTCCTCTAGTAATGTAGCATCGATATCTGAAGACACTACAGCCTAAACTATTCCAAGATCTTTTCGCACTCTGGCCAATAATGATATCCATATCGCATAATTACGTGAATTATAGAAATCACGGTTCCTTTTTCGCGAAATGAATATGAACATTCTCTACAAACGGGTAATACTAACGTAATATGGATGCAATATACAAGCATTATGTGTGATCATGTGATTATTTGTATTTTAAAATAATTATTACCATATTATTATATTTAATTAACGATAATAATTTCTGTCATCCATTGATGAATGATTTGTTTTAATCAAAAACAAAAAATAATAATAAAAGTGAAAATATATAAAATTGAACATCAACAGATAATGTTCACATAATTATCGATAATACTGAAAAGTAATTACTATAGTACAATAACATGTATTTCGGAAATTACATTTTTCATAGGTACTAACTCAAAATTTTATTTTTACAATTCTACTATAAATAATTTTTATTTTCAAGATTTAATGTTGAATATTTTTAATGTTTTTTTCTGAGTTAATGATTTTTTTTTTTAAAAAAAATTGTTATAACAAAAATTAAAGCTCTAATTTAATTTTTATATTATATCAGTATTAAACATACTTATTTTTGTAAGCGTAATTTGGTTGTCACGAAGTAATTTTTTTTCGATCGATTATTTTTTTAAATATATCCGATAACGTATACACTGTAAAAGTAAAATATTCTCGTTAAACACATTTGTATTTGATGTTTCTCATATCGAGAAAGACATTCTAACCATTATCTTATACATCATTTTTTATAGGTTATGAATCAATTAAGGATTACACTGTCTTCACAATGATAGATTTTTTATTTTATTTTATCAAAGTTTAAGATGATAAATTTGTATTAACATTTCCATGTTTAGACTTAGAATAAATATGTGAATTACTTCAAGGTTTTTTTCTCCATAATTATGCCGATGTAAAGAAAACAATAAAAAAAGTTTGGAAACTATATGAAATTTAAATTTATTGTGGATTTCAAATATTTTATTAGAATATCGTGACAGAGACTTACCAGCTTTTTTATTTTTTCAGTGAGAGTATTTATATCCATATATCCACAAAAAAATTTGATGATAATACTCGTAGTTATTTTATTTGAGTCTTTAGTTTTCTTTGAAAATACCGGCTTGTGCCCCATATTAGTTTTATGATTTAATTTTGGTTGATATTGGTTATTGCTTTTCACTCCCGTGAAATATTTTTCATTAATAATATTGCTTTGTTTAACATGCACTTTGTGTCTTTTCGGTGCACTTAGATTTTTCAACTTTATTGTTTTCACGTTTCCCTCGAAATGGTGATATTGCTTTTTGAGTCACATCGATTCTACATAGTACGGAAACAACGGTATTACACATTACTACTGATACTGCGGTATACACCACTAAAAAATGTTAAAAAAAATATGTACTCTTTAAGTTTCAATTTCTCTCCCTAGTTTTACTACTGAATCTTTAACACAAACACACCTTTTTTATTGAACGATAAAAACGGATGGAGACATTCGTCGCGATTAACTTGGCCTTTTGAGATGCGATGGTTTACAACGGAATGACTATTCTCTTATTATGAGAACTATGTTGTAGTATAAAATATCAAATATAATATTGTTACCATATCGTTGTTATGAAATGCAGTAAAATACGTGCTTAGGTTATAATTAACGAAAACTAGTTTTGTTACGAAAACCGTTGACGTGTTGACAACAAATAGCTATTTATACGATTACAAAACAATGAATTATGAGTATAATTATTACTTTGATGTGAACCATTCTACTTTATAACATACGATAGTTTTCTTAAGACCTGCATGCAGTGACACTATCTTGCAATCATTTTTCCGACAACGTTTTCACATCTTTGGACTTTTCACACATCGTTCGAAGTTCAATATTTCCCGATGAGATTTCTGTTACCTAATCAAAAGTTACCGCACCGCGGTCACTGAACGTAACGGAAAACAATTACAAAAATCAGTCGCTGAATGCATTATTCCGAGAATATCCGACCGAGAAAAGCGACGGGTTAAAATTACACGACGTCGTACAACTTGTGAACGAACATCGGGTCCCAGTAGGGATTATCACAAAAATAAAATCAGAACAATCGGTCAGTGATCGGCAAAATGACGCATTGTGACAAACGGTAACATTACATTTGACGTGAAAATGATGAACGCTGTTGGTTCGCAGGCAATTTTCCGTGAACCATCATCGTATATCATTTTTGCAATGAATTATTCGACATCTAAATAGTTTCGATTGACACTTCATAGGCTGAATGAGCCAAGTGCATTTAATAAAGAAATACCACACCGTTAGTATTACTATTCCTGGTCCTTATAGTTGTTAATCTTATTTAACGCAGTCACATCTGTGTATTATGAGATTTATTAATCCATCGTGCCGGATACACCGAGACCATTAAGGCGTACAAAATAAATGTTCGTTAATAATTATTCTGCACATCGCGCCGTGGATAGATCTTAACCACACCGAACGGTATTAAATAATGTTTTGTCTTTCTTAACGTTCACATTGGTTATTGCTTAATAGATTATGCAACCATTATCAGTTTGGATTAAGCAGAGTTACTAAGTAAGCTTGAATCAGTGATTTACTGTAGTCATATTATTTTCTGGGACAAATTGATAACATTTAACGCATGTTGTCTTAAACGATAATTCTTGTCATACATTGAATAAGAACTACAATATTACCTATAAAATCTTTCATTCAACATGATTGATTTACGCAACATAGCGTCTATATAGTGATCACGGTTACAAAACTCACAGTATTGACAATGTGTATTGGTATTTTCAAAAACGTGTAGGCATACAATAAACTTACTTTATTTTGTGTTAATTAGAAACTTTTCATACCACCACTTATTTATAATATAAACTGATGGGGAGTGATGAAATAAGAAGTTGAAAATAATCAGCAACTTAATGTTTATAAACGTCTAAATTTATAATTTACAAGTTAAAACTTTTGCCATACGTCACATGGGCTCGATTTCAGTACATTTAACTATAAGCCCTTTTCACTTTGGAATTAATTAAAATTAAAATTATATGATTCTCAGTGAAATTATGAATATTGTAAAATGTAATACAATTATGATGTAGTCTTCGAATACAATTAACAACCCGAAAGGTGACTGCTATAATTATTACCCGTAAATATATTATTTGTCTCTCAAAACTGCATCAGTCGATGCTTTCGTCGAGCAAGAAAAAGAAAGAGAGAGAGAGAGAGAGAGAGAGAGAGAGAGAGAGAGAAAGAAAGAGAGAGAAAGAGAGAGAGAGAAAACAAAAATATTTGAACAAAAACTATAGCTAATTTGCTTAATTCACATGTTACAGAAAACAGAAAACGAGCCCTATCATTCTTGACACACTGGAAACCATGGAATCAGTTAAGCGGTAACGGCAGACACGTGATCCGATCGCCATTCAGTTCGTTTTTCCCAGACACGGATGTTCCGTTAAAGGGCAACAGGCCAGTTGGACAACCACTTAGATGGGGACGTCGTAGACGTCGATAAGTCTTTATACGTTTTAATCGACAATAAAATATGTTTAATCAAAAAAATATTATACAATATTTATATACGTTTTACTCTGTTTGATGTTTTAATATGGTTAGTTGTTATTTTGTTTCGGTCTCCGAATAACTATAACGACTGCATGATTACATTTTTATTTTCCGAACGGTATAGATTATATTTAAAAAAAAAAACATTTAAAAAATTTAAAAAAAAAAAATTAAAAAGTAAAAAAACCTATAACTATTATTCATTTTGTCTTCTGTTGTAAATTTTTAGTAATATAATAATTATTTATGGCTTGAAAACTGAATTGATTATTTTTACGAACGGTACAAACGGTATTGTGACACTGTTGGCGTTTGATCGAAAAACCGCGATACACCCAAGCGGATCTAAAACAATATTACGTTTTTTTTCCTAGTAACACTTCGAATACAAAGGTTTGTATCTTAATAATTTTATTCTGGGCCTAGCACAATGTTTCCGATTGAAGCATAAAAAGTATACGTATAAGTAAGTCGACGTAAGTGTATTATCATTATTATACAGCACGTGAAGTTGATTGTTGCACTTTGTGTAGACATATCGTAATCAACACTAAAAATCGCAAGAGTGTATACGGTTACAAAGTGCAGTTTTACACGGTACAGCACTGTATATTATTATGACAGTATAATTAAATATTTAAAATGGTTAATTCAAAAAGTTTGTACGTCCAAAGAAGGTAAGTATTATATTATGAGCCGAAATTCATAATTTATAAACGATGAAACTAGCTTTGAAAAACCGAATGAATTATTTTTTTATTAGTTTTTTTTAGACATTATTTTAAATTATTATTATTTTTTACATCAATATTTAACTCTAAAATACCAATAAACTATCAAAATTGTTTATTTACATTTGAAATTGATAGAACAAATATAAATTTAATATTGTATCAATAAATACTCAAACATACGAATTCAATTCATATCAATAGTGATAATACACTGTACAAATAAATGTTGTATTCAATAGATAAAAAAAAGGATTTTTCACAACTTGAAATGGTTTTAATAACTAATTTTTTACATACTTTCATAATATTTAGTTCGATTTATTGGCTTTCGAAACAATAAGCTTTTGAGCACACACGGTATTTCGCGTTGGTGTGAAGAAATATGATATTACCAAATAGGAAACCGAGAGCAAATAAAAGAAAGGTCAACGCACCGTTTAAAGTAATAATCCAGACGTATTGATCAAAAAACGGTATGCCTGAAGTATAATGATTAACACGTACCTGTAACGGCCGGTACCTAACTACTGAATTATTGGTTGGTTTTCAGGAAATCGGCGTACACGGATCCGTGTTTATGATTATTAAACATTTTATCAATAATAATTAAGTTTATTATAACACAAGCGGATAAAATGTTGGGT